>JASDQU010739755.1:146137-158223 GCA_032191745.1 Picea mariana | reverse complement strand
GTAGCAAATATCATAATCGGAAAATTATAAGATTAACTTTGTATCCTTCATAGGTGCCATTGAGAAGGTCCTCTACAGCACCCCAGTATGGGAGATATGTTGTATGTTAAATAAAGTCACATTTCATCAAAACAAAATAAATAAATTAAATAAAAAATAAATAACTATTTTTTTATCACAAAACAAATAAATTAAATAAAAAATAAATAACTATTTTTTTATTATTTAATATAAAGGAAAGGAATTAATACATGATATGAACATATAAAGGAAAGGAATTAATATATGACATGGACATTTCATGGAATGATAAAAAAAAATTACATCTTAAAATTTTTATGAAAAATGTTGTATAATTATAAAAATAAAAATAACAAATTATAAAGTGAAGAAGCATATTCTCATAAAAATGACCTATAAAAAAAAAGTCTTTGATAAAGTAATTACACTAAAATATATTACCTAAATTTTAAGTTTCAAGAAAGGTTATTAGTCCCTGCCTTTGACTTTGTATTAACTTGCCTTTGATTATATATTTTTGCCTGTGATCTCTAATGTTTGAGATAGGAAATTTAATTTTTTTTATTTTATATAATAAAAAAATCACATTTTTTTACATCTTATTGGACAATAGATTCGAAGTCCTTATTGTAGATTTCACTATTCCCAATGTTTTATTTTTGGATGTTTTATCATTATATCGTCAGTCAGTTTACTCACAATTTTTCAAAGTGCAGTTTAAAAATTATTTTTTGATGTTTTATCATTATATCCTAAGTTTTCTCTGTCACAATGCAATTTTTCAATAAATGATGAGGTGACGGAGTCTTTTTAATGCAAAATAAATGATGAGCAATTTTCTGACGAGACATTGATTCACGGATAAGGTTTACACACTGTTGTATTGAGTTGTATGTCCACCATTGTACAACTAATGCACAAGGATTGAATATTTAAAACGTCTGTTGTATTTAATTTTGTCAATTGATGAAAGGCCACTGTAATCGTTTACAGCATAATTAAAGAAAGTACGGTGAGTGGAAACCCTAACAAAAAAGGTCTCCGAGGATTGTCATCATAAGAGTTGTAAGGTTTCAATTAATAGTAGCAGATCCTAAGGAAGTTAGTGATGTTAGTGATGGTAGATGACAAGAACTCAACTCTTTAGTATGTTCAATGATTATGAATGCGGGTGCATCATAATGTAACATAGTCATAATTTAGTTTTTCAATTAATTAAGATGAGTAAAGAGTTTAATATGTTTGAATATCAAATTATGGATGTTAATCTGCATATGGTAAATTAATTTGAAAGTATTATCAATTTTTTAATTTAAAAAAAAAATTAATAAAAATATTTAATATTTTTTGAGTTTAATTAAATATTTCTAACAAGTTCGAAGACTTGATTCCGTAACATTCTATTTTGTAATTCATAATCTTGATTCCGTAACTTTGTATTTGTAATTCATAATCTACGAGACTCGTTCTTCTTAATACATTTATGAAGATTACTTTTATATTATTATTTTGAGTAAAATAAACCTTTTGATAAATTAAAGAAAAATAAATGTTAAAATATGATTTAAAAATAAACAAAAGTTACTTTTGCATTATTTAATTTTAAGTTACTTTTGTATTATTTAATTTTATTCTTTTGTATTTATGTGACCAAATCGCCCTTACTATGCAATGACCAGAAGAGGCATTGAACACTGGGTTACAATGATTTTTTTACATAGACTTAGCTAGCTACCTACATAAATTGGCTAGGTGCGATGTATTCATCTTATCTCCCTCACTAGTGCTACATGGCAGCTTACTTCATTAAATGTTAAAATATGATTGAAAAATAAACAAAATTTACTTTTGCATTATTTAATTTTAAGTTACTTTTGTATTATTTAATTTTATTCTTTTGCATTTATGTGACCAAATCTCCCTTACTATGCAATGCCCAGAAGAGGCATTCAACATTGGGTTACAATGATTTTTTTACATAGACTTAGCTAGCTACCTATATAAATTGGCTAGGTGCGATGTATTCATCTTATCTCCCTCACTAGTGCTACATGGCAGCTTACTTCATTACTTGGCAGGGACTAAGCTGCCATGCAGCACTTGTTATTTTAGTGGCGCTTTTCCACTCCACTCCATGCATCTATTAATAATTAAAGAAATAAGTATAAAATTTTAAAGCATAGGTGGTTGTTGTCGTAATATTTTCTCATTAAATAACTCAAAACAAAATTTATTTAACAATAGAAAATTAAATTTTTGAACATTGCATCAATCATATACTAGTTGAAAAATGAACAACCCAAGAAATAAAACACTTACACAAAGGTTTCTCTTTCTAATTAGTGTTTCATTCCTTTGATCAAAACTTACAAGGTGACTAGTGTAAACAAATGTACGGTCAATAAAATCACCTCAAACAACAGTGTACAATTAGATCTGAGAGTGTACAACAAATTTGAGGATGTTTGGCTTGTTCATGAAGAAATGACTACTACAATTGTAGTGGTATGGCCTATATGGCCTACTATACTTGTTGGTCTCTTCAAAAATTTGCTCATCTTCTCCTTGAATGCACTTTACCCTCCTCCAACTCTATTGCTATCTTCTCACATGTCAGATTGACCTCTCCTATCTTGTTATATTTATACTTTGGGAGAAGATAATTAATCTCCTCAATCCTCACTGTCACTTATCTCAATCCTAAGATTATGGCTAGGATTAAATCCTAATATAAGTCACTAATGTTCTAGAACTTCTAGAACATTTCATTTAGATTCCCAAGACTAATTGACTTTAAAATATTAGACTTCCACTTTTCTTTTATTTTTAAAGTGAAATTATTAGATAGAATTATTTCCCACTTTTCATAAGTGGTCACTAACAAAATGTCTCAAACCACTTCTTGCACATTCACATTGAACCTTGTGCAAGAAGTTCCTCCTTGAGCTACATTTCCCAGCGCTCTTTAGCAAGGAATGAATTATGCACCAATCCAAATGTCTCTGAATGCTTCAAGCTTCCCTTTTGCTAAGGGTTTGGTCAGAATATCAACTACCTGCTAATCTGTGGGAATATACTCATATACTCGAGTCTCACTATCCCCTTTTGAAACATGTCTCGTATGAAGTGATATCTAATCTCTATGTGCTCAGACCTGTCATGAAACATTGGATTCTCAGATAGTTTGATACAACTCTGATTATCACAGTAAATTACTATGCGGTCCAAATCTTGATCAAGCAATCCTTCAAGTAACTTGCAACGCTAGATGGTCTTACAACTAGCAGTACCGACTACCATATATTCTCCCTCTGTTGAGCTAAGTGCCACGAAAATCTACCTCATGTTGAACCCAAGCTAAAGAAACACCCTCAGGTGCTCTTCTTGTTTGCTACACTACCTACCCAATCTGAGTTTGAATACCCCTGCAACTTCACTTCACCATCTCCAAAATATTTCAAGACCATACTCCATTGTGTGCCCCTCAAGTATCTGAGCACATGTTTTACTACTACCCAATGCTCATGTCTGGGCTCCACCATGAATTGACTCAATGTGTTTGTTGAAAAACATGTTTCTTGTAGAAATTTAATGACAAAAGCAACATACACAAATTATGTCATACACAAATTTCATCACACTTAGCAACCTAGAGATAATTGTCTTAAATGAACTTTGAAATGTATAAACCCACATTCAGAGAATAACATAAGCAGAAATACACATTGCTAAGCACTTTTGCAGCAGAAAAATAACAATGAACAGCGATCACACATTCATGTAAAACTCAGAAATTTAGGCAACCAACCAAGGAAAACCCCAATGTGGGGAAACCCAAAGAGAGAGAGAGAGATTATATTAGCTTAAGGAAAGTACATATCAGCAGCAATATTACATTTAGCAACCAAGAGAATCACTTACAGACACAATATGTCCCACAACTTGCTACCTAGAAAATTGTGCCACAGTCCGTACAAGAGTATGGCCTTGCTAAAATCAACACCTCGAAAATCGTTCCCTCAACACGTTGTTGTACCTTCCAGTACGGCCGTCCTCCAACATTAACCCTCAAATGCTGCCTCGAAAACCGTGCCCTCACTTGCCTCAATTTCCATGCCCAATTTGTTGTTGTACGGCCTGTACGGATCCGTACAGTACGACCTGTCCTCAGCAATAAAAAACAACTCCTAAACAGAAATTCCTCCTTGGGAAATGTGCCCAATCTCCCATGGAAACCGTGTCAAAAATCTGTTGCACACTTTCCTCTTCAAGCTCTTTCAATCGCTCTCAATCTTCTTCACTTGTCTTGCACACTACCCTAGGCATTCTCTTATAATCTGAAAGTGACATTTCACCTTCCAAGTGTCTTTTCACCTTCCCCATCCCTAAATCCAATGGCCAAGATCTAATTTTTCCTTTACATGATCAAGGGACATGATTCATTCCCTCCAAAATAAATCACTTAAAATATTAAAATACAAATTCACTTTATAACATAAGTGCACTTTATGAAATAAAGTCACTATAATGTTAAAAGCTACACTTAATAAAAAAAGTCATTTTAATAAAAGAACCACTTTATTACAAATTTATAAAAACCCATTACAAAGCCAAGTGCCTAGTAGTGTAAATACAAGGTCACTTCCGCATACAAGACAAAACATGCGAAGTACCTCCCGAGCTATAAAAGCTAACACTCCCTCTTAGAGAGGGATGTACTCGTTGCCATCACCATCATCTAGTCCCATCACATTGTTTGTCGTAGGAGCTCCCTCTGAACCTGGAGCCAACCCCAACACCTACACAGAACTCGAACCAGAAGACATCCTCCTGACAACTACTCTGAACCCTGAGCTCCTAGGAGAATCCACTCCACCCTAAGCTTTCCTTCAGTCACACGAGCTGAGCCTCCTGTCGGTGCTCAGAAGAGACTCCCTCTCTTCCCTCGGAATGCAAGACTGAATCCTTGGGCCCACCGCAGTCTCATGAGCCTCTTGCTCCTCATCCGACTCTGAATAATAGCCAGTAGGTTGTCCTCGCAACTTGTACAACCTATCCATCTGATCACCAATCAATTGTGGTTCAACCGGATCCACTCCCTCCCTGTATCAGGCCCCTCTTGTTCCTTCCTCTTCTTCTTCTTCTCAGGACAACAATAACATCTGACTTTACTCAAGTCCCTCCCGGAATTTCCTTTCTTCTTCTCATTTCCCTTTGCAGCAAGAGATGTATTCTCTTCATCAGCTCCATCTCCCTTTTGTCCACTGCTCTGAGATCCTTCCCGGATCTCCTCCTAAGTGAAATCGTTCCATAATCTGCTCCAATCTGGAAGATGCTCACGACCCACCACACACTTCACGAAGACTTCCCATTCCTTGGTGAAGCCTTTCAAGACTAACCTCACCAACTCTGAATCCGAAATGACCTCCCCAACTGCAGCCAACTCATCTTTCACTTGAGCTACCCAGGTAAGATAAGAAGCCACACTCTCACCCTTACCCATCTTAGTATCATGCAGTTTATCCTTCAAGGCCATTTTTCGGTTTTCATTCTTCRCCTCGTACAAGTTTCCAGKGCATCCCACATCTCCTTGGTTGTTTTCTTCTCTGCCAAGTGTGGGATAAGGTGGTCCTTCACCCTATCCAGAATAAGCCTYTGAGCTTTGGCCTCCTTTACCTCATGTAAATCCAAAGCTATAGGGTTTGTTGAGGGAAGAACAACTATGGTGTTGACAAAGCTCCAAATTTTGTTCTCTCTAAGAATAGCTGACATCTTGACTTTCCATTGCAAATAGTTGGAAATCCCATCCAACCGRTCCTCATACTTGATGCAAACAGCCATCTCCCTATCAATTGTTCAAAGAAAACAACTAACAAATTTCCCCTTCAAATCTTGCCCAAAAATAACATTGTTCATTGTACCTCAGAGCCCAAGCTCTGATACCATGTACAAATTATGTCATACACTTAGCAACCTAGAGATAATTGTCTTAAATGAACTCTGAAATGTATAAACCCGCATTCCGAAAATACCACAAGCAAAAATACACATTGCTAAGAACTTTTGCAGCGAAAAAATAACAATGAACAACAGTCACACATCCATGTAAAACTTAGAAAATTTAGGCAACCAACCAAGGAAAACCCAATGTGGGGAAACCCAAAGAGAGAGAGAGAGAGAGATTATATTAGCTTCAGGAAAGTACATATCAACAGTAATATTACATTTAGCAGCGAAGAGAATCACTTACAAACACAATATGTCCCACAACTTACTACCTAGAAAATCCTGCCACAATCTGTACAAGTGTACGGCCTTGCTGAAATTAACACCTTGAAAATCGTGCCCTCAACAGGTTGATGTACCTTTCTTCTTGTACGGTCGTCCTCCAACAGAAATCCCTCAAATACTACCTCAAAAAGCGTGCCCTCACTTTCCTCAATTTTCGTGCCCAATTTGTTGATGTACGACATGTACGGATCAATAAAGTACGGCCTATCCTCAGCAATAAAAAACAACAGCTCCTAAACATAAGTTCCTCCTTGGGAAATGTGCTCAATCTCCCTTGGAAACCATGCCAAAAATATGTTGCAAACTTTCCTCTTCAAGCTCTCTCAATCTCTCTCAATCTTCTTCACTTGTATTGCACACTACCCTAGGCATTCTCTTATAATCTGAAAGTGACCTTTCACCTTCCAAGTGTCTTTTCACCTTCCCCATCCCTAAATCCAATGGCCAAGATCTAATCTTTCCTTTACATGATCAAGGGACATGATTCATTCCCTCCAAAATAAATCACTTAAAATATTAAAGTACAAATTCACTTTATAACATAAGTGCACTTTATGAAATAAAGTCACTTTAATATTAGAAGGTACGCTTAATTAAAAAGTCACTTTAATAAAAGAACCACTTTAATACAACTTTATAAAAACCCATTACAATGTTAAGTGCCTAGTAGTGTAAATACAAGGTCACTTCCGCATACAAGACAAAACAGGCAGAGTACCTCTCGAGCTATAAAAGCTAACATTTTTGGTCTAATGTTGACCAAATATGTCAAGGAATCTATTAGTGGCTTGTACAATGTGGGATCCACCAACTCTGAATCTAAAGCTATCACCTTCTTTAGATTAGTGATCATGGGTGTGGCCATAGGTTTATAGTCTTCCATCTAAAACCTTTTCAAGATATCAACTGCATACTTACCCTGCCCAAGGAAAATCTCCCTGGTTTTTGCCAAACCTCCAAACCCAAGAAGTAATGCATCATGTTGATGTCCTTCATCTCAAACTCAGCTGTCATATCTGCTTTGCACCCCGCAATAAGCTTCTCTACACCTGTAACAAACAAGTCATACAACACCAAAACTAACAGATTAGATCCAACAAATATATAATATAAGTTAGGATTTCCTTCACTTTTGGTGAAGCTTGTTACCCCCTCACCTAAGGGTAACTAGAGGAGATCATGTCTCATGGCCTGCAATGAAGACAATGATCCCGATGATGATGATCAGTATTCTCATAGGCAGCAACCCATCATCCCTTCAGATGCCTCCCTCCTCATCAGCACAACCCATCACACCTGATCAGCATGGTTCATTGGAAGAGGGTGGTCCAACACATTATGAGGAACATTAGTCCTTGTTTCATATAAAGTGTCATATTTAATGCATTTGGCATGTAAGTGAGGATCATGGGTTGAAGTTGGATAATGGATCATAAACTCAAGAAGTTATGCTTTTTTCCTTCTTCCCCCCATACTTGGCACTTTCCATCCTGGGGACTTCCTCACTGTGATAAACTTCGGTATGGTTGTTACATGTACACCAAAAACGCTCGTGGCGTTGAATTTTCACTATGTTGGGCTCAAGTATGAGGTTTATTTCATTTTAGCATTTACTTGAACCATAAACAAATGCAACTACACAATTTACAAGAGCTGCAATAACCAGATCAAAAGAAGAAGTACCATGCACAAGAACACAAGAAATATCCTGGGAAACCCTTCTACTCAAGGGAAGAAAACCCAACAATCCTTTGCTATATTCTAAAGAGAATATCCCCCAACCATAAAACCCTAATGCACACAAGAGGGTGATCTACAACCTTGAAACTTGCGCCCAAGAGAGGTGTGCACTTCAGCCCTAGAAATGTACTTGCTGAAATTTCGAAATGTTAAGTGACTTGTGTGTGAGTGTGTTTTCTCAATGGGGATATCACCTATATTTATACTAGACCATACACAACAATAGGTGTGTCTGTTGGCACAACAAGGCCGACCTCAATAACTCAGAAAATAATTAATTATTACAATAAACCTTAATTATCTTTCACATATGGTGGGGCCGACCTATACCCTTTACATCACAATTAGGGTTACAGGTAAATCTTACACTTAGACAATATAGCAAGGGATCCACACGTCCACTAGTGCTCAGCCACTAGGGACACGTCCACCTGTGCTCAGCCACATGGACGTCATACTCAACAGAATCATCTGGAGTACCACATCGTCTCATCTCTCACACAAAGGAGAACGATACACTCATCACATGAACACACCCAACCACTGGGGGACGACTCAACTCTCCAGAGGAGAACGATGCCCCAACCACTTGGGGGATGACTCAACTCTCACATAGAGGAGAACGATGCCCCATCATGTGGGTATGTCCAACACTGGGCTCCCTCTCAGGTCGACTCAACTCAGTCACAGAGAACGTATCCTGGAGGATGTCTCACGAAGTTGCAATCAACACTCCCTCTCCGCTAGGGAGGCATTCTCCACCAGGCCAAGTCTCTGACGGAAGTACTCGAACTTCGTCTTGGCAAACGGTTTGGTGAAGATATCTGCAATTTGCTCATGTGTAGAAAGGTATTGCATGTGTACTACTTTCCTCTGCACCATGTCTCTGATATAATGATATTTTATCTCAATGTGTTTCGATTTATCGTGAAACACAGGATTCTCAAAGAGCTTCACATAGCTCTGGTTATCACAATGAATAATGGTAGAATCCATCTCATGATCAAATAAATCTGTCAGGAGCTTTCGAAGCCACACTGCTTCGCGGACTGCCACACTCAACGCTATATATTGTGCTTCTGCGGTACTCAAGGCCACAGAGCTTTGTTTCCTGCTGCACCAGGAAACCATGGCAAACCCCAAGGTAAAACAACAATCAGATGTGCTCTTCTAGTCCACTGCGCTCCCTGCCCAATCTGCATCAGCATATCCCTGCAAACTCATGTCTACACTAGAGGCATATCTCAGGCCATATCCTATTGTGCCTCGTAGATATCTCAATACATGCTTTGCTGCCATCCAGTGAGTCTATCTCGGCTGACTCATGAACCAACTAAGTACATTCACTGCAAAGCATATGTCAGGTTTGGTGTTAACCAGATACATCAATGATCCAATCAGTTGTCGGTACAAATGTGGATCAATCTCGCCTGAATCAGTAGAAGCTTCGTTCATTTTCTTCAAATCCATCACCAACGGTGTAGGCATGGATTTGCAGTCTGTCATACTGAACTTCTTCAATATCTCCACTGTATATTTTCCTTGACTTGGGAAAATCTCATCAGTCCTCTACCATACTTCTAGTCCCAAGAAGTAGTGCATCATACCCTGATCCTTCATCTCGAATTCAGAAATCAAGCGAATTCAGAAGTCAATGCTCGCTTGCATTCAACAATAAGTCTTTCTGAACCGGTGAGGAATAAGTCATCCACATACAGGACCAAGATCAGGCACTCGTCACCAACAATGTGATAATATAGGTTTGGATCAACAACACTCTTGTTGAAGCCCAAACTCATCAAGAATCCATCCATCTTCTTGTACCAAGCACGAGGTGCCTACTTTAGTCCATACAGGTCTTTCTTCAACCTGCACACATGAGATTTCTCATTGTGTACCACGAATCCTTCTAGTTGCTCGATGTAAACTTCTTCTTCAATCTCACCATTGAGAAATGATGTCTTTACACCCATCTGATGTAGTTTCCAACCCATGGATGCAGCTAGTGCAAAGATAGTACGGATGGAAGTGTATCGGACTACTGGAGCAAATGTCTCCTCATAATCAATTCCCTCTACCTGTGAGAATCCTCTGGCTACAAATCTCGCTTTGTATTTCTCGACACTTCCATCAGTTGCATGCTTGATCTTATAGATCCACTTGGAAGTCACTACAAACTTCCCTTATGGTCTCGGAACAATATCCCACACATCATTCTTCATAATTGACTGATACTCTTCTGCTATGGCATCTTGCCATACCTGTTGCCATGTTGCTTCTCCATGAGAAGAAGGCTCAGTTTCAATGATGTGGCTCATGGCTGAAAAATAGCTCGAAAATTTCTTTGGTTTCTTGCTCTCTTGGAATGTGCCTCGAGGACCTGCATGTCCCTCTACCTCCTGCGGAGTTTGTCGAGCCCAGGCAGACCTTTTATGGCCTACTGCAATGTCTCTGGGGACATCAACTGGAGCAACTAGATCAACTGGATCGACTGGAACAATGGTTGTCTCCCTCTAAACTGTTGAAGGGGGAGAAGGTGTTGTCTCGCTGTCAATCTCCATCTGAGATTCTCTGGATCTTCGAAAGGCTATCTCTTCCTCAAAGATGACATCTTTGCTCACCTCAATCTGTCTTTGACCAGGGATGTAGATCTGGTATGCCTTCGAAGATTCACTGTATCCCACAAATGTACCCTTTCTCCCTGAAGGGTCTAGCTTGGACCTCTTCTCTTTGGGTACATGAAAGTATATTAGACACCCAAATATCTTGAAGTGTCCAACCTCGGGCTTCACTCTGGTGAAGGCTTCTTTGGGAGTCGTATTCTTCAAAATCTGGTGAGGACTCATGTTCCAAACGTATATTTTTGTCATGGATGTTTTTGCCCACAGAATCATAGGTAGACTCTGATCATGTATCATTGTTTTGGTTGCCTCAATGATAGTTATGTTCTTTCTCTCTGCAACCGCATTTTGCTGAGGGTTATAAGGAACTGTGTACTCCCTCTTGATCCCTACCTCAATACAGAAATCATTGAAATCCTTGGAGGTGTATTCTCCTCCATTGTCTGATCTTGGTACCTTGATCTTCCTTCCGGTCAGGTTTTCAACCTGAGCTTTGAATTCTTGAAATCTTGCAAGGACTCCATCCTTGGTCTTCAAGAAATAAATCCATGTTTTTCGAGAGTGATCATCTATGAAGAGCACATAGTACAAATATCCATTTAAGGAGGCAACAATCATTGGTCCACACACATATGAATGTATCAAGTCCAAGATTCCCTTGAATTTGTTGTCACTGCTCAAGACATTCTTGCCAAGAGCACAACCTCTGCAAACACCTTTATGTTGAACCTATATCTCTGGAAGGCATGTTACCATTTTCCATAGAGCTGGAAGGGTTCTATAATGAATGTGAGCTAGTCTCCTATGCCATAGCTCACTCAAGTTGATAGTATCATGTAACAGGGCCTGGACTGGTCGGATAGTCAACTTGTATAAGTTGTTTTCTTAAACACCAATTACTCGGGCAAAATTCATATGTGAGTCCTTGTGCCATGCAAGAACTTTTCCTTCCAAAAAGGTAACCTTGTAGCCTTTGTCTTCTAAGGCAGAAATGGAGACAAGGTTCATCTTCATCCCAGGTACATATATTACCTCACTCAACTGAAGAGGTATGTCAGAATCTAGTTGGAATGTAGAAGTTCCAACCCCTTTCACATTATATCTGGCATTGTCTCCAAGTACAACATGTAGATTGGTCTCTTTCTCAACAAGATCTGTCAGATGATCTCTATATCCAGTCATGTGCCTAGAGGCACCAATGTCAATTAACCAAATATCATTATCAGTAGGAACCGTACCTGAGAGTGTTGAAATGAATAAGAAGGCTTCTTCTTTCATATCTTCATCTCTCTGAAGTCTTGACTTCCAGGAACTGAAGTTGCTTGATCCATCAAGCTTATCTTCCACCATAGTTGTGTTCATCATATTTTCAGATTCTTCACAAACCCTTACCAACTGGGCTAGGAAACCTAA
>JASDQU010739755.1:95035-105936 GCA_032191745.1 Picea mariana | reverse complement strand
AAAGTGAAATTAGAATCATAAAGTAAAGTATAAGGGTAATAGTCTTCCCCCTTTGTGCTTAGAGACTCATAAGCACATGGGGACCACTTTCCAAGGTACCCAAATCTCAACACTTTCAAGGGCACTTCTGCAAATAGTGACCTAATCCGGCCTTTGGCCACACATTTGCCAAAGATTGTCTGAACCTACACTTTGGCCATTGGTATTGTTATCGCATAATCTGTACTTACCCAAAGCCCAAGGCAGGTGGACGCAAGATTGGCGTAACAGGGAGTGACCTATCACTATCACCTTAATAGGAAACCCCTATTTATTTAGGAGTATGTCACAGTACCCCAGGGGAGATGTCCCCAGTGACCCGAGGGTTTGAGAAGGCTAAGGTAAAAGGTACAAGAAAGTCCCCCACTCTCACAGGTTACTCAAGTTAAAGGTTCTTTGTGTCTTATAGAGATGAAGCAAAATGGTAAATAAGGTGTATCTGCCCAAAACAATACAACAAATAGAAAATAGTGGCAACTTTCAAGTACCAAATGATGTTAGTGCTTCATAAGACCATGAACCTCTGAAAAATAAGTAAGCTGATATAAAACTGCAGCAAATGTAATTATTTACAACAAAAATTAGTATTTTGCAACAGCCACAATAATTATGCCTTAAAAATGCTTGAAAAAGACAAGGAAATGCAGCTTTGCATTGGCAAAATGATAACTACTTGTCACCGGCAAAATTGGCAATCTCTAATCAGCTTTTAATGCCACTATTAAAATCAATTTGCTGTTGTTAGATGGCTGAAGCAATCTTTTGCAACGGCATCAAGTTAGTCAATGAATTAGTCTAATTTAAGGTTAGTAGGAGTTAGTAAATGTTTCAAGGAAGATAGTTTGAGAGTTGTTTTGATCAATCAATCACTATAGTGAGTAGACTAGTGCCTTTATAGGGTAATTTTAGATTCTTCACAACCCTTTGTCAACTGGGCTAGAAAACCTAACAGCTAGGCTAGGCTAGCACTTCTAGGTTTTATTGGACTTATGACTGCTAACAATAAGCCTTTGAAAGATAGGAGAACACTGGTGAGCTGAAGAGCTCCTTCAATGAGTTGCAAAAACCCTGATACTGAAATTTCTGCAGAATTTAGCGAAACCCTAGGACCAAAATTTCAAAATGCCCGGAATTTGAATCTGAAGCTTGTTGGAGGTGCACTGAAGGAGGCCGTACACTCCTATGCCAAAATTAGCCCCAGCGTCCAAGTATTAAGGGCTGAAACTGAGAAAGAAGGAGGGTCGTACGGAATTTCTGGGAACCCTAGGAGGGTCGTACGGTTTCTGCAAAAGTGAGAGAGGATGGTTGGAATATGTTTGTGCAATGGGCTCTTCAAGACCTATGTTCTGATACCATGTTGATTTTTCAATAAGCTAGGTTAAGCATGTAGTTCATTTCAATTTGCATTTGTCTTAACCATAAACAAGAATATTGCAGCAACCAAGATCACAAGAAGAAACACCATGCACAAGAACACGAGAAGTATCCTGGGAAACCCTTCTCAACAAGGGAAGAAAACCCAGCCAAATCCTTTGCTATATTCTTCAAGAGAAAGACCTTCACCACCAAGAAAGACCTAGCACACAAGAGGGTGCCCAAACCCTAGAAAACTAGCGCCCAAGAAAGGTGCGCACCTTTTCCCAAGTAGATGTACTTGCTGAAATTTCCAAACTCACATGAAAGATATGATTCCACAATGGGGAATCTTCCTTTACTTATATTAGACTTGTCCTATCAACATAAGTGTCTATTGGCTCAACAGGGCCGACCTCTCTAAGTCACATTATAATTATAATTATTATTATTATTATAATTAATATTGACCAGATTAATTATCTTTTACATTTATTATTAATCACATTAAGGTGGGGCCAACCTATACCCTTTACATAACAATTAGGGTTACAGGCAAGTCTGACTCTTGAACAATATATAGCAAAGGATTTGATACACCCACTAGTGCTCATCCACTAGGGGAACATCCATAGGGATGTCATATCTCTGGTTCACTACATTATACAGGAGAACAGAGCTTTACACGTTCACATGTGCTCGTCCACAGGGACGTCCACTCTACAGATCTTCTTTCCCACTGCCTCACACAGGAGAACCATCTGGAGTCTTCTCGTCAACTCTGTTGCTCAGAGGAGGCTAATACATAAACTTCATTTATGTTCACATGACGATGCACCCAGCACTTTGGGATTTCACACGTTCACCTTGTGCTCAGCCACAGGCATGTCTAACTCAATAGATTGCCTTTCCCACTGGATAATCATCTGGAGTTCTTCTCAACTCTCTGAATGGAGGAGGTTATCTCTACGTTCCTAGCTCTGTCTCAGGCAAGAACGTCGTACCCCCTTCTTAGGGGCTTTCTCCCAGGTTTGTAAGCTAAGAGAAAGACTCACATAGCTACAATGATCCACATCTCACAGGTTTGTACGCTGGAGAATGTCTCACATAGTTGCATTCATCAACAATTACTATGTGCTTCGACTTATCATGGAATACTGGGTTCTTCGTCATCTTTATGCAACTCTGGTTATCACATAGAATCACGNGAGGCTAATACATAAACTTCATTTATGTTCACATGACGATGCACCCAGCACTTTGGGATTTCACACGTTCACCTTGTACTCAGCCACAGGCATGTCTAACTCAATAGATTGCCTTTCCCACTGGATAATCATCTGGAGTTCTTCTCAACTCTCTGAATGGAGGAGGTTATCTCTACGTTCCTAGCTCTGTCTCAGGCAAGAACGTCGTACCCTTCTTAGGGGCTTTCTCCCAGGTTTGTAAGCTAAGAGAAAGACTCACATAGCTACAATGATCCACATCTCATAGGTTTGTACGCTGGAGAATGTCTCACATAGTTGCATTCATCAACAATTACTATGTGCTTCGACTTATCATGGAATACTGGGTTCTTCGTCATCTTTATGCAACTCTGGTTATCACATAGAATCACGGTGGCTTCCATCTCCAGATCGAATAGACCTGTCAACAACTTCCGAAGCCATATGGCTTCACAACTGGTGGAACATGCTATAATGTATTCCGCTTCTGTCGTGCTGAGAGCAATATTGGATTGCTTCCTACTCTGTCATGAAGTCATGGCTGACCCCAGACTGATACAACATCCTGAAGTGCTCTTTCTATCAGAGACACTTCCAACCCAATCTGAATCAGTATAACCAATCCGTCTGAAGTCATCATCTCTAGTATAACATAGACCAAAATCCAACGTACCCTTAAGGTATCTCATCACATGTTTTGCAGCAACAAGGTGAACACGTCTGGGTTCCAGCAGATACTGACTCAAGGTGTTCACATCAAAATATATATTTGGCCTGGCATTCGTCAGATACATCAACGAACCAATAATATGTCTATACATAGTAGCATCAACTAATTTTGACGAAGTATCAACCAAGAGCTTCAACTTTGTTTCCATGGGTGTGTTCATGGCTTTACATTCCAACATATCAAACCTCTTCAGTATTTCAACTGCATACTTCCCTTGGTTAAGAAAGATCTTCTCTGGACTCTACCAGACTTCAAGAACTAAGAAATAATGCATCAGGCCTAGGGCTTTCATCTCAAATTCTGCAGCGAGCTTCTTCTTACAATCTGTGATGAGTCTTTCTTCTCCAGTTAAGAATAACTCATCCACATACATCAGCAATATAACTGGCTCATCATTCATAAACTTGAAATAAAGGTTAGAATCAACTTTACTCTTGGTAAATCCCAAGCTCGTTAGGAAACTGTCGATTCTTCCATACCAAGCTCTAGTAGCTTGCTTCAACCCGTACAGAGCCTTCTTCAACCTGCAGACATGAGTCTTCCTATCTTCAACTTCAAACCCTTGTGGTTGTTCTATATATACTTCTTCTTCAATAACACCATTTAAGAAGGTTGTTTTCACATCCATCTAGTGTAACTTCCACTTCATCTTGGCTGTAAGAGCTATGATGATTCTGATAGAAGTGTATATGGCTACAAGAGCAAACGTCTCTTCATAATCAATGCCTTCCTTTTGAGAAAAGCCACGAGCTACAAATCTTGCTTTAAGTTTTTCAATACTTCTGTCTGCAACATGTTTTATCTTGTATATCCATTTGGAAGATACCACATCTTTGTTCTTCGGTCTGGGAACTATTTCCCATACATCATTCTTTCTAATGGATTGGTATTCTTCTGTCATGCCATCCACCCATTCTTTCTTCTGAATGGCTTCTTCAAAGCAAGTAGGTTCCTTTTCTATGAGATCACACATCAAAGCCATATAACTGGAGAATGGCTTAGGTTTCTTGATTTGTCTCATGGTTCCTTCTGGGGCACCATACTTCTCTCCATCTTGAATAAGTTCCCTTGCCCAAGCTGGCTTTCTCTTGTGAGAGATCGTCATTTGGGGAGGTTCTTGAGATTCTGCCATATCATGATCTTCTGGAACCTCATCATTAGGGGTATCTGTAACTTCCCTCACTGGTTCTGCAACTCTGGAAACTACAGGTTCTTCTTCATATACTTCTTCAAGCTAGCATCTCCTTGATTTCTTGAGTGTTGCATCTTCGTCAAAGGTTACATCTCTGTTGATCTCAATATGATGGTAACCTGGTATGTAAATTTTGAAGGCCTTAAAGACCTCAGAGTATCCAACAAATATTCCCTTCTTTCCTGAAGGGTCCAGCTTAGTTCTCCTTTCTTTCGGAATGTGTACAAACATTGGACAGCCAAATATCTTGAGATGACTTACTTCTGGCTTCTTTCTAGAGAACATTTCTTCAAGGGTTTTGAATCCAAGTGCACTATGGGATAATTTGTTTTGGACATAAACTGTTGTTCTTGTTGCTTCAGCCCATAAGTGCATTGGAAGATCTTGATCGTGGATCATAGTCTTCATTGCTTCCATTATTGTTCTATTCTTTCTTTCTGCTGCTGAGGATTATAAGGAGTGGTGAGCTCCCTCTTAATCCCGACATCTCTGCAAAAGCTTCCAAATTCTTTTGAGGTGTATTCTCCTTCACTATCTGACCTAAGTATCTTGATTTTTCTTTCTGAGAGATTTTCTATCAAGGCTTTGAATTCCTTGAATTTTCCAAATACTTCATCTTTTGATTCAAGAAATAAACCCCAAGTCTTGAGAGAATTGTAAAGACCCCAATCGTTACGACTGCAAGCGAAGCAAAAATGCAAATTTTTGTTTTAGTTTTTAGGCAGGAAGGCAACGACGACTACAGTTGAACCACACAACTGACGACGAACGCAAGCACGCAGTTCAGGCAACAGACAACTACGACTCAACCTACTAGCACAGCGAGTAGCTGGGCTAGACCTGCGTAATCCAAGATAGAAACGACCTCCCGCCCGACACAACATGACAACGCCCACAAGCTAAGGACAACATTCTCCATCTCGACACAACGGTCTCAACGACCAGTAACTAGAATCTCTATGATGCGCAAATTATCTTGACAGTCTGTAGCAGTGGTCACAGTACKTAAATCCGAAGTTGCGCTGAGATGAAAACTAGCCATAGGGATTCTACGGTCACCGATGCTTTGGACTAAATCTGTGTAKCTTTTCACATGAATCAGGCTCTCAAGTTTGGAGTCGTTCTCGATTAGCTCTGGTGCACAGTATAGAGTCGAGGGCGTTGTTGTCCTTGCAACGACCAGTGAAGAATCAGCCTAACTGCTAAGTTGAGGTGCCAACGAASACTCCTCCAATGGTGCAGGAATTTGATTAAAATTTCCATTCAACAATGCATCTAGAAGGCAATCTGTTGGGTTATAAGGATTTGGGGTCGGCCATATAGTGCTTGTGTTGCACAACAATCGTCCATAATGAATGAATTGAAGGACTCTGTCATTCCAAAATACTGAGAGTATAATGCAGAATTTAGGCTTTTGGAGTACCGAGCACCTTAGAGAGACTCATACAAAGGACCGGGCATAATAGAGCCGACGGAGGTCACACCAGAGGATCACAAAGGGACTTTTCTATCACTCAGGTGTCCATGATTATGACTTCAATAATACCCATGAAGTAAACAGTATTATCGTAATCCAAGATAGAAACGACCTCCCAGTAATAACACAACAACAATAACCATAAAACCACAGTAAAATGTAATAAATAACTCATTGTCATAACAATTAAAATTGCTATCGAGTTTAAATGGAAAATACAACAGAATAAATACATATAAGGTCGTTGTCATGCACAATGCTCCACCCAACAGTTCCCACACAACGATAGTATCTCAATCCCAACCGCAGTTGCTCACAACCGTAACCAACAACTTACTACAGATTATTTAAAGTTAGCAATAATATATTTCGCAGTAATATATATCACAGTCATCACAGGGTATGTAAATTCGCAATAATACATGTCTAAAACGCAGAGTAATTTAACTAATAAAGTTGTCATTAAAATCTATGAGATCGCAGAGGTCATTTCAAAAAAACGCAGAGGACATTCCATTAAAAACACAGAGGACAAATCATTAAAATCGCAGAGATCATTCATCAAATGCAGAGGGCAATAAGCAGATCGTGGAAGGAAGGGATAAACAATCACAGAAGTACTCATTCGCAAAAGGCGCAAGGAAATCCATCAACTAGGAACAATCAACAGGGGTAGACAGTTGGGCAAAAACATCCTTCGCTCATCATCCACGCACAGAAATGCAGGGCATTATGATCTATAGGTCTATTAACACCGAATTGACGACCATCGATCCAGCTCATGGCCGACTGCTCAGGCATGGACTGATGATCTAGGGATGAGGACAACTGGAAGGCACAACTCTTCGCAACCAATCAATAAATCCAATAAGACAGTCACAGTATTCAAGGATTGAAAGCCAAGGGAATCAAGTCAAGCAACGAGCTAAGGCTATGGGGAAAATTTAAGTTCTCGGCCGAAATGCTAAGTCAAACATATTCTTTACCCAATTAAAAATACGGAGATGAAAGCGTAGGGTATAATAATAATATACCATGCATAATAAAAGTAAGCATACTGTAGCCCAAGTCGTCCGCTCTGAGTCGTTGTCCCGCGCGCTCCGTGCATCTCCCGCTTGCCGACCGATGAGACTTCACCAGTACCTCCTAGCCAATGCTAGGGGTACTCTTCTTCTCCCTTAACCCCCCGAGCCGCAAAGGGGCCACGCACACTGAACCAAAGATCAGCTAGCTCCCAGCTCGCCTCACAAGGTCGAGCTACCACTCCTCACCGAGCTGGGTATCCCAACTCCCACAAGCTAAGTCAGTCAAGTCTGAAATTCTGCAACGTAATGTTACGCATGACCCAAGTGATCCATCCTCCTCCTCCTCCTCCTCCTCCTCCTCCCCCCTTTATATAGAGTTTCTAAGTCATTTACTTTACCAAATTCCCATTTAATTTATTGTTCAATAATTTAATTCATAAAAAATCCTCCCCGTACATGTGTCACCCATCCCCTTCATTGCACCATAAATTAATTTCATTAATTAATTAATTACTCCTATTTCCCTCACCCACCTAAAAGCATTCTTAGAATCGCTCCTAGGTGTCCTCATATTCCCTTACACAATTTAATGACTTACCCCCTTACTAATTTACTAATTGAGTTCAATTTAGAAAGTTTTTAAAGGCAAGATTCCTTGCCAAGTTAGTCATTCTGCTTTTTCCTTATGTTTCCCTTTTCTCTTAATGTTTCCCCCTTTTTCCCTTAGTTTCCTAAATCTTTTAAATTTCCCTCTTTCCCTTTTTATCTAAAACTCAATTTAGTAAGTGTAGACTTTTCCCATTTTCTCCCTTTTTCATTTTAGTAAAAATTTTAATTAGCATATGTGACAAACAATTAATTCCCTTTTAAATTTTAAATCCCTCCATAATTTGATTTTAATAATTTAATCGAGTTTCTTGCCCCCTTTTGTCACATGTTTAATGATGATTGTTATTATTATTTTATTCATTTTTATTTTTAATTTATATATATATATATATATATAAATATATTTTTTTATCACAAGTATCACTTAGACCTAGATTTTATTTTCCTAGGCTGGACGACAATTTATTAGGGAAATTGTTTTAAATCTTTCTTATCACCTTATTCGTTCTAAGTCCATCTAGGTTCATTCTCTTATTAGTTAACAACGCGACGTGCTGTTCAGGACGCACTAGGTGCTCCAAGGGTGCCACTCGCCTCTTTCTGTTTCCCTTGCATGACATGCCCTTCAGAATGCACTACGTGCTCCAAGGGTGCCACTCGCCTCTTGAYTGACTTGGTAGACATCAAAAACCTCTRGAGTCAATACTCCGCCAGGTGATCTTGTGGGAGACTAAGGGCCTCTAAGAAATAAGGCCCCTGCCTTATTGCGCGCCCCTTAGAATCATCGTGAGCGACTGTCGCAGTMTKCCCTCACGGCATCGTGGGTCTTCTCGAACTAGGTAATCGTTAACCTACAGTTCGAACCACGGTGGGAGTGCTAGTAGGTTATGGCAAGGCTGTTGTCCACACCTCTCCCTAAAACGTCTCTAGTAGTTGTGCGTGACCCCTCTACTCCACATGTGAGTCTAGTTGGCAAGCTATCGTGAGCCTACACCATCAACGAATCATGTCAGAAATAATACCCATAATCATATCATCTAATCAGATGCACAAATGTCATATATATACAACAATTAAACCCCAATAGTCCACTCCCTGACTCGATCCGGAGTCCAAAGGTTTCATCGATGCCTCAGCATCCTTGAGGTCCAAATCCTGCACACTCAGGAGAACCGAGTCAATAGCACCTGTCTAAGTCAATACAGCAAAATAACATATAATCACATCCATAGTGCCTCATAATAATAATCAACGGTCAATGGTATAATAATCCGGATCACTTGGAATCAAGTGTCCTCAAAGAATAAGTTCGCTCAGTGCGCGCAAGAGCGCGATGTTACAAGAATAATCATCAATAAATGACACATAGTATACATACCCACTTAGAGAGGTTGATGGCATTGGACCACATACATCTAAGTGGATGAGCTCCAAGATTCCTTGTGCTTTACCGTCGCTCTTCGGGAAAGGATTTTTTATGTTCTTTCCTTGTGCACATCCCTTGCACACACCTTCATGATCAATCTTGAATTTTGGTAGACCTGTAACTACCTTGCTTACATATGGTAAGGCTTTGTAGTTGATGTGAGCTAGTCTTATATGCCAAAGTTCACATGGACTCTCAGTGGAGTGAGTCAAGGCTGCATCTGGGTGACCTTTTAACTTATACAGGTCACCTTCTTTTGTTCCAATGACAATTGCATCTTCTATGGTTTTTCCTTTAGGCCACATAAGAACTTCACCATCTATGAATGCAACCCTGAAACCTTTCTTATCTAAAGCTGAGATAGAAAGTTCAAACCTGGTACATATAGTACATCCTTCATTTTTATCGGGGTCCCTGAATCAAGTTTGTAGGTGGATTCTCCCACTCCTTTGATAGGGTACTGTTAGTCATCTCCGAGTGTAACTTTCTAGGGAAAGTTCTTTTCTGTAAGGCTAGGGAGAATATCTCTCTGACCTATCATGTGCTTAGAGGTGTTGAAATAATGTAACTGCAAAGTGTATTCTTATTATTTGATATATTATTCATTGGACCAATCCCCATTGTGGATTGATCATGTCGGCTATTGTAAAAGGACCAAATCCCCTTTTGCGGATTGGTCATAATGTAATTGTAATAGGCAGAAAGAGAAGTCGGCCCCAGAATATATCAAAGAGGCCCCGGAATATAATAAAGGTGGTTATAACCACCCAGGAGAAGAAGTCGGCCCTGCCAGTGAAAGGGCACTCCCACACGTGCCAGTCTTGTATAAATAAGAAGGCCAGCGCCTCACTTAGACACACACTCACTTGTTCATTGAGAGACAAGTTTCGGAGCTGCAGTTGGAGAAGAGAGAGAGAGAGAGAGGCACATCTTTGGGAGAGGACTTTCTATACTTGTTTGAGTTATCTCTTGGCATTGTATTGGCTATCTATATTAAGGAAGTTTTGCTGGGTTTTTGCCCCATGAGGGTTTCCCAGGACAAATGATGTGTCTCTTGTGATTGTGTATTTCTCAGTGATCTTATATTATGTTGTTGTTATTCATTGAAATGCAAAGAACTATAATAATGGCTTAAACATTAACATGGTACCAGAGCCAAGCTGAAGAGAGCATCTTTCACAAGAGGAAAGTGAAAAACGTCATTGTTGTCGTACATGCAAATTAGGGTTTTTTGTTGGAGAGGTATTTCAGCCCTAAAACCATCTAGAAAAGTGCACCCTCCCCCAAGGATCATTTTGGCACCTTCAGCACACCTTTTAAGTGGCTAGATCTCCCGGAAAGTGAAACCCTAGTTTCACAAAGTACCAGAGTACCAGAAGTACCAGAAGTACCGGAGGTACCAGAAAACCAGAAGCACCAGTCTAGAAATTCGCAGATCAAGTTTGGAGGGGTAAAAGTTGGATTTTCTCAGATCCAAGCACACCAGACTACTCGCCTCAGCAAAGCGCACCTCCTGGTAAGTTCAGATTTTGATTTTGAACATTTTCATTTTTGGACATTTTCCCAGCTTCAAGTAAAAGATGTCTACAAGTATTAAACTTGTTGACAAGCTAGAAGGTGTGGAAAGCTTTCGTGCCTGGAAGTATAGGATTGGTCTCATTCTTGAAAAGAATGACCTAGCAAGATTCGTCAAAGAAGAAGTGTCGAAGCCCGCCGATGCTGCAGAAAAAGCAAAGCACCAAAAGGACACAATCAGGGCCAAAAGAATCATTGCAGATTCAATCAAAGACCACTTGATTCCCTATGTGTCATCAAAGAAGACTC
>JASDQU010739755.1:84202-94898 GCA_032191745.1 Picea mariana | reverse complement strand
TATTATTAGGATTAATCCCCATTGTGGATTAATCATGTCGGTAATTGTATTAGGACCAAATCCCCTTTTGCGGATTGGTCATCGGACAATTATAATGGGCAGAATAAGAAGTCGGCCCCAGCAGTTATTATTGAGACCCAGAATTAATTTAAAGGTGGGTTTACCCACCCAGAGTAAGAGGTCGGCCCTGCCAGTGAAACCCTTTCACACGTGCCAGTCTTGTATATATAAGAGGCTAGCGCCTCACTTCTAACACACAACTCACTTGCTCATTTTCTTATGAGGCAAGCTGCAATCACCAGTTGGAGAGAGGAGAAGAAGAGTGGCGCATCTTTTGGAGAGGACTATCTGTATTGGTTTGAGTTATCTCTTGAACATTGTATTGGCAATTTATGATAAGGAAGTTTTTGCTGGGTTTTCTTCCCCTAGAGGGTTTCCCAAGATAAATGTTGTCTCTTGTGAATGTGTATTTCTCAGTGATCTTATTCTTATGATGCTCTTATCTATTGAAATGCAAAGAACTATAATAATGGCATAAACATTAACACTAACACACAAGGTTTCTCCTAGAGGAGGTGTTAGTCATATCAGACAAAGTATTTACCTCTATATTCTCACATGCTATCAAGTATAATACTTTACAACGATTGCTATCTCAACTAAAGTCATCAGCTTGTCATGTGTACCTTTGAATCTTATCAACTTGATTTAATCAAACCTGGAGCCTTGTCCTCAAGAATGAGTGCATTCTTCAACCTATCTGTTGTACTAAGACAATACGCTATCTTGATAGAAGGTTAGGTTAGAGGATAAGCTCTATGATCAACTTTTAATTCTTCTAATAATTTGATCATAGCTTCAACATGCAACACTGATCAAGATAATTTCATAACAAATAGATGCATATTAGAATAATCACACCTGGGTTGCATCATTCCTCTGAATGTGTTGGATCTTGAGATCCTTCTGGATCTATGGAAAGAGATCCCTTTTCCTGCAAATACTCTTTAGGGTTTAACCATTAAACATATGTAAGTACATACCTCTGATAGCATTTGCAGGTAGTGGCTCCATCTGGTAGCAGCGGTAATCATTACCAAAACCTTCAAGTGTGATTACAACTGATTCTACGGCTGCAACTGCAACTACAGCTGGTTCTGAGACTGTAACTGCAACTGCAACTTAGGGTTTTATGAGGAAACCCTAATTTTTCAAACTTCGAATTTTGAAATTCTGATCTAGGGGATAGATGCGCTGAGCTGAGGCGAGTTAGCTGGTGCAGTCGGAATTTCGAAAATCCAACTTTTACCCCCTCAAACTTGATCTGCGGATTTCTGGACTGGTGCTTCTGGTTTTCTGGTACTTCTAGTACTCTGGTACTTCTGGTACTTCTGGTACTCTGGTTTTCTGGTTTTCTGGTACTTTGTGAAACTAGGGTTTCACTTTCCAGGAGATCTAGCCACTAAAAAGGTGCGCTCAAGGTGCCAAAATGATCCTTGGGGGTAGGGCCGACCTCTCACTCTGGGTGGGTAAACCCACCTTTAATTTAATTCTGGGTCTCAATAATAACTGTTGGGGCCGACTTCTTATTCTGCCTATTACAATTGTCCGATGACCAATCCGCAAAAGAGGATTTGGTCCTAATACAATTACCGACATGATTAATCCACAATGGGGATTAATCCTATGAATAAAATAACAATAATAATAAGAATACTCTTCGCAGTTACATTATTTCAACACCGCATTAGACCAAGTTCCTGTCCTTTTGCATATTCAGTGGTACTAGTAAAAAACAAGGACGGAACCATGCGCATGTGCATTGATTACAGGGCATTGAACAAGAACAGGTACCCCATTCCGAGGATTGATGAGCTATGGGATGAGCTTCATGGGGTTGTTTACTTCACAAATATTCACCTACGCTCTGGCTATCATCAGATCAAGATGAGGGATCAGGATGTCCCCAAAACTGCTTTCAGATGTCATTACGGTCACTATGAGTTCCTAGTGATGCCATTTGGATTGACCAATGCACCAGCCACCTTTCAATCTTGCATGAACCATGTCTTCAACAAGCAATTAAGGAAGTACCTCTTAGTATTCTTTGATGACTTGTTGATCTATAGCAGAACTTGGGAGGAGCACATTCATCATGTAGAACAGATTCTAGCCATTATGGAAGGGAAATCCTTGTATGCAAAGGAATCCAAATGTGAATTTGGAATTACAGAGGTCCTCTATTTGGGACACATCATTGGGGTAAAGGGGGTACAGGTACACCAAGAGAAGATCCAATCTATACTTGACTAGCCCACACCTAAGACCCTCACAGAACTGAAGGGGTTTCTTGGCATCTGTTGCTACTATAGGAGGTTCGTCAAAGGTTTCTCACAGCTTTGTGCACCCTTAACCAATTTGACCAAGAAAGGAGCATTCAAATGGAGTTCAGAGGCACAGTTGAATTTTGACAAAATGAAAAAGGTAATGAGTACAGTGGAGTGTGATGCCTCCGAGGAGGGCATTAGAGCAGTGCTTATGCCGAAAAGGCACCCTCTTGTCTATGAGAGTCGAAAACTAAGGGGCCATAAGCTTCTTTATACCATCTATGACAAAGAGATATTGGCCATCATGCACGCATTGGCTAAGTTCAGGCAATACTTGGTAGAAGCGAAATTTGTGGTAAGGACAGATCACAACAGTCTTAAGTACTTTTTGGAACAAAAGGACTTAAATGAGAGGCAACAAAAGTGGGTTAGCAAGATATAGGCTTATGATTTTGACATTGAGTTCGTCAAGGGGAAGAATAATATGGTGGCAGATGCATTATCCAGGAGGCCATCGGTTTATGCTATGATCGATATCTCAGTTGACTGGAAGGCCCACCTCTTAGTGGAATACTCAAAGAACCAATTTGCATGTCAATTAATGGATGGACAGGTACAGGATGACAACTTCAGAATCATAGGAAGAACTTACCTATTGAAGATGCCACTTGGGAGAGTGAACAGGTATTACAGGAGACAGGTTCAGAATTGCTTGTGGGCAAGCAATTTCTAGCAAGGGAGACTGTAATGTCCCCCACCTCTTGATGAAGAGGGTTGGAGAGACTCAGTATTCTAGTCATCCCCACTAGACTATAGTCTCATGCACTGTGGGGAGAAGTCAACTAAATCAACATTATAATATTAAGTTGACTTGGAAAAGGAAAAGTAACTCAATGAAGGAATAGAACATGTGAGAGTGAGTTAGGAGTTAACCCTAGGGGTTAACTAACTCAACTGAGAAACAGATTGGAAGTATAAAGGAAAGTCAACGGCGCACCTCTCACTCACCTTGGATTATTATTGCATTTTTCTTTTGGGCTCTAGAGCATAACAGTTTTGAGGTTTTTGAGAATACAAACCCTAGAGGACAACTCGGTGGTGAAAGATCCCACCTCTCTTGTTCCAAGCTTGGTCTCGGGGATGCAATACTCCACCCACATCATTCTACAGCAGCTACAAGTACCATCTTCCACCCAGGGGAGCAGCAGGGCGTAACTTTGAGGGTTTCCAGCAAAGGGGGTGCACCATAGATTAAAGGAAGTTTGATCCAAGAGTTTGAGAAGGTTTTTGGATATTCTGGCACTTGGGTTTTCTCTGCAGGGCTTTGATCATCATTTCTAGTACATTTTGAGAGAGCTATACTTCCATTTGATTTACTGGAGCATTGGCAAGATTTGGAGGAAAGGAGGGCGTTATTGGAAAGTAGATCTACTCGGTTTGGAGGGGTAAAACTTCATATCTCAGCATAAGACTTCACCAAGGAGTTCACCTTGCCCCGATCTACCTTTCCGGAGAGTTTCAGAGTGTTTGTAGGTTTCCTTCATCAAGGTCGAATTATTGGGTCTTGGTAGTCTTCAGGAGGGCGCAACTTAGTTTGGAGTTTTAGCATTTGGAGGAGCACATCTTGATATTTCGGCTTGAGACTTCAGGAGGGGGTTCTCCTTGCCCCGATCTACCATCCCACAGAGTTTTGTGTCATTTGAGGGCTTCCAGCAGCTAGGCCGAAATATTGAACCTTCACAGCTATTCAGGAGGGCATATCTTCAGCTAGGGGGGTTTAGACTTGACCCTAGTTTATCTTGTATTGGTCTTCAACTTGTATTCAACCTTTGGAGGCTTATATCTTCTAATCTTGAGCATTTTGTAGCAGCTCATATCCCAACTAGAGGATCTATCTGATGTTATTCCGGATCTGCAGTCTTATTGTATCAGGTTTTCTCATATTATCTAAATAAAGGTCGGATCTATGTTGTTTGGTTCCATATCTGGTGTTTCTTGTTGTCTCTTGTATTTCCATATGTTGCATCTTCAAATCTATGTTCACATGCTTGATAACTAAATCTACAAACCCTAAGACGCAACTCCAAGAGAAAACCTGCAAACAAACATACACTCAACAGTTAACAGTGAGCAGTTAGTGTTCCCAGCAAAAAATTGGTTTAAAAACATTACAATCCGATTATATTAGAATTAAATTTACAATAGTAATAATTTAATAATATATGTATACAAGGAAACAAGTCACTTCAGCATGATAAGATAATCAACATAATAAAAAAGTCATCTAAACTAGACCATTAAGCCCCATATTTATATTTCATCACAAGCTCAAGAAAGTTATACAACTTACTAAACCAAGGTATAAAATGCTATCAGAGACCCAGAAAGCCAGACTAACACCTAAGTATTAAAATATTTCCCAAAGATTGTCTCTTCATTATCATGTAATGATTATGAGATGGTCATGGGGTTAGACTTCAAGGTTAGGCAACGGACATACAAGGCACTGTAGTATCTCATTCATGGGTTCCTTTGATGTGGGTAGACTACACACTTGGTTCTTGTTATTTGTGAGGTGATACCTTCCAAGCCCTTTATTTTCCTTTTACCACATCTAGTCATGGGAGATAGCCCAAAGAATATGTAGCGCTCTGGCGATATTCCTATGATTGACAGCCTTTTACTTTTTTTCTTTTCTTTCTTTGGATAATTCATTTTATTTTTCTTTTGTCCTTTCGTGTTGAAAAACACATGCTTAAATGCTTCAAACACCCCAGAGACTATGTAACACCCTGGCGATATATCCGCAAATGCTAGGGGACCGGGCGAGCCTCTAAGCAGGTAACCAAGGCAGGCTTTTGCTAGTCTTCCTTTGATCCTAGAAGCTCCTTCTTCCCATAGAATGAGGAACGATCTCTTCTTGGGTCAGTTTATATAACCTAAAGAAATGGATATGACAAGGAATGATGAGATTTAAAGTGGTAAGTATGATTGGGAACAGTACGATGACAGATTCAAAACAAACCCCAATAGTGCTTCATTTTCCTCAAGAGTAACCTAATCCCCCAAGAACCTAAGACAACGAGTCAATTTATGATAGAGGAAGAAGTATAACCAACGAGCTAACGACTAGTAGTTAGAAGGGACTCTTTGGGACAAGCTTAAATTCCTTTTGATATTAAATTGATACTCACCATGATGACGGACTTACCAACTTGTAGCGTGCTTCTCAAGGATGTCTGACAGGCCCGACCAAATGCCATGGGTGTCATATGCTGCTCATGCCGCTAAGCTAAGTAATGCTCACACTACGAAGGAGGATCGAAAGTTCAAATTTGCACGTACATGCACATCTTCCGACTTTCCATGTCTTCTTTCTGGGCGCCTCTAGATATTCTTTCTTAAATAGTTATCCACCAATGGGGGAATAACAGGCCCATAACCTGTTAGAATAATAGGTGTGCTCGTTTCACCGTAGACAATATCTCAATATTGTCACCCAACCATAGGCACAAATGCCACTCGCGAGCACCTTAACCTTGACAAATAGAATAATTCTGGAAGCAAACCCTAGAACCAATCGCCAACCAAGGTAGCATACCTCTCTCCAAAGTTAGCGTACCAAGCAGAAATTCCAAACCATAACCAAGCAGAAAGTCCAACCATAACCAACGACCAAGGCACCACTGCAACAACTGCAACTCTCCTCCAATCATGCGCACCACATGTCCTTATGCAGTTGTGAGAGTGAGTGTGACAAATGAGCTCTAGCGCCCTCTTATTTATAGTCCTCCAAGTAACCTAACTGGGCCAACTTCTACTTCTGGAGGATAATAATTTAATATAAATTATTATATTGAGCCGACTTGTCTTCGAAGGTTATTTCCTAAACTTCTAGGGTTTCTCTTGCTTCCCAGAATATTCTGGACTCATCAAAGGTTACACGTAGAGGTTAATACCTCCCGCAGCTACCGTAATATCATCAAGAAGTTCTTTTGGCATGACATTGTGGTGTCATTGGTTCATGGTAAGGGATCGACACTTTGTCTTTGGCTCAGTTGGGTTGCAAATTAGTGATAGTTGTTTTTATAGTACGAGTGTGGCTTAGGAAAAAACAGGACAGTATTGGGGGTTTTGTTGGGGGATTCTAATGGACCACGGACATGATCGTCGATTACCATTGCGTGAGACCGCAGAAATATTGTGCGAGCTCAAAAGAAACGAGGCACACATTTTTGGTAATAAAACTACAATCGCAATTGTTTCTTACAAAATGTAGACTCAAAAAACCAATAGGAACAGTGAAGTTGCGTTGTTGATGGAGACTCTTCATCATCGAAGACAACAAATTGCAAAACTTCAAGTTGAATGTGCAACTCTAAAGAAAACAATTCTAGTTTAGTCAGCATCAACACCATGGCCTATTCAATGCCCAAATTATCCATTGGGTTGTCTAGGGACAAAGAGGAGGAAACGGTGCAACAACAACCTGAGGATGTGGAGATGGAGCATGTAAATCAGAACTCTATAACCAATGAAATGAAGCATTAAGAAGCTTGTGGATAATCGGGCCTCATACAATAATGTTTAATGTTTAATGTTTCGTGTTTTTTAAAGTCTATCAGTTATTAGGAGTCTTTGTATGAGTACATACATGTAGTAGAATTCAAGAATACTTTTTGGATGGAGATCATGACTTCACTCTGAGTGGGTGGAATTCAAGAGTACATTAGATTGTGGTCTCCGTTATGATGGAGATCATGACTTCACTCTGAGTGGGTACACTGATTCAGATTGGGCTGGAAGTGTCTCTAACAGGAAGAGCACTTCAAGATGTTGTTTCAGTTTGGGGTCAGCCATGATCTCATGGCAGAGTAGGAAGCAATCAAGCATTGCTCTCAGCACAGCGAAAGCAAAATACATTGTTGCATGTTCTACCAGCTGTGAAGCCATATGGCTTCGGAAGTTGTTGACATGTCTATTTGACCTAGAGATGGAAGCAACCATGATCCTATGTGATAACCAGAGCTTCATAAAGATGACAGAGAATCTTGCATTTCAGGACAAGTCAAAGCACATAGAGATCCGATGTCACTACATCTGTGACATGGTGCAGAGAGGAGACATAAAGCTCCAATATGTTAGCACGGATGAACAGGTAGTTGATGTGTTGACCAAGCCTCTATCTCGTGTAAAGTTTGAGCACTTTCAAGATAAGCTTGGTATAGTCCGAAAGGACCTCCCTCAAAAGGGGGAGTAGTGTTGATGTGTCAGCTTAATTGTTGTGATGATGTGCCAGCTTAATTGTTGTGATGATGTGCCAGCCTCATGTTGTGATGATGTGCCAGCCTCGTGCTGTGATGATGTGACCAGCCTCGTGCTGTGATGATGATGTATTAGTTTTTATACTAATCCTTGTTGATGCAGATGATGATACCATTCCAGCCTTTGTTGAGAATGATGATATTGATGATGAGAAAAACTTTTGATGATTTATAGATACGCCAGTCAGTGTTCCAAGATGTTGTTGATGATGTTATCCTCCCTCTCGCTTGATGCTGTTGTAGAATACCCTTCTTGTTAAGGGGGAGTGTTGAAATATTGTAACTGCAAAGAGTATTCTATTATTATTGATGTATTATTCATTAGATCAATCCCCTTTTGCAGATTGATCATGTCGAGTATTGTAAATGACCAAATCCCCAAGGACAACACGTTAACTCTAACTTGCCCCCAAGGACAAACCAAGTGGATTGAAGATTTCTTCCACGTTACCCAAGTGTGTATAAAGGCAACAACAATAAGTACAATACTTCTTCTTGCCATTGCTAATAGAAGGTGTGGCATTGGCGAATCCGTTATTTTGTCCATTTATTTATGTTGATCCTCGAAAGAAAAAGAGGAGGAAGAAGTAGGTATCTTTTGAATGGAATAATATGCCTCAAGGAACTTAGCATCAATTTTGGATGCTAGTTGGAAGAAATGTTCCAATGAAGATATGGGGAAAATTTCCAATTGCTTTCTAATGTTGGGAAACATACTTGAATTGAATTTGAAGGGGAGTCTCCTCAAGTTCTTGTATCTTGATCTTGATAGAAGCTTCTTAAACATTTCAATGTATTGTTGGACAAATTGTTTGGGGAGTTCTCTAAGTTGCAACCATCAAGCTAGCACTGCATCCTTATACTTTAGTGCGTAAAACCTTGATTGGACAATAGCTTTAGAATCATCCCAGTTTCCAATAGGTTGTTGGTTATTAGATGCTAGTATAGTTGTGTGAATACCACCAATTTAAGGCTTGTACCTCCATATGTACCTCTATGACAAAAAACCTTTTGAGATCTAGTCATATTAGGTTGAGTCATGAAGTTTGATTTGAGACTAGGGACCCCAAATTCTAGCTTGTCCCCATTAAGAGATCTATCAAACTTTGATATAGAGATCTTTGTGTCCAACTAGAAGGGTTGTCAAGAAATGGGTACAGTTCTTAGTATTTAATTTTGTGGAGGAATCGATGGTGTTGATTGTTGACGTAGGACCTGATGTAGATTCTATTATTATGTATCCAACATCTACTAAAATAGGGACACCGTGTCCTACACCATTTGGATCAATGTTACAAGAACCGAACCGGAACCGGTAAAACCGTCCGATCCAACCGGTTCCGAGCCCAGACCGGTCCGAACCGCCCTCTGAAACCGTTTTTGACCAGTTCCATACGGAACCAGTTTTTTTGCCTGAACCGGCTGGTTCCGTACGGAACCGGTTTTTTTTGCCAAAGACGTCGCGGTCGGAAAAGTGAGGGGAAATTCAATTTTTTTTTAAAGTTAGGGTTAGGGGCATGCATGGGAAGCTTCTAGAATTGTCTAGAGCCCCTAATGAAGCTATAAAGCCAACCCCACCCCCTCTCTTTCACTCACACTACTCATTTGGCTTCTCTTGAGTTTTTGAGCTAAGGGTTTTTCTTGAGTTTAGAGAGCTGATTGCAGGGCTGAGTCGGAGAGGTTGCTAGGCTTCTTTGGAGAGGTGATTGTTGGGCTCATTTGGAGAGTTATTTTGCCCCTTTTCTTGAAGCTGATTTGGAGAGTTATTTTGCTGAATTTGGGAGCATATTTCGAGTTGTTTTGGAGCATATTTGGAGCTGTTTTGGAGCATATTTCTTGGACAGATTTGGAGCTTATTTCTTGGGCAGATTTGGAGCTTGTTTTCAAGGTATGTAAACTATGCACTTACTCCACTTAAAATTGTTGTTTTTTTCTCCAAAAAAAGTATTGTTGTTTTCTCCTAGGCTCTAGCAATTAAAAACACATAGGGTTTTTATTTGCAGATTTTTATTTGTTTCCATGGCTCCTTAAGAAAATAAGGATCCAGCATGGCTTCATTGCCAATTGATTGATGGGGTAATGGTTTGTAATTATTGCCAAAAGGAGGTTGGTGGGGGAGGTATTCATAGGATCAAACAACATCTAGCCAATGCAAGGGGGGATATACAACCATGCTTGAAAGTTTCCGATGAACTAAAAGTTGAGATGTTGGGTCTTCTTGAAGGCTTTCAAGCAGATAAAGCCAAGAATAAGAAGGTTCGAAAAGAGGTGGGGAGAAGTAGTGGTGGAACTAGATTTGATAGTGATCCTCAAGATAGAATGCCTAGTTTTGAGGAATCCTCTGCTTTCCCAATCCCTGGGCGTGATCCTTATACCTGTTGAAATAATGTACCTGCAAAGTGTATTCTTATTATTTGATATATTAATATTATTCATTGGATCAATCCCCATTGTGGATTGATCATGTCGGCTATTATAAAAGGACCAAATCCCCTTTTGCGGATTGGTCATAATGTAATTGTAAAGGCAGAAAGAGAAGTCGGCCCCAGAATATATCAAAGAGGCCCCGGAATATAATAAAGGTGGTTATAACCACCCAGGAGAAGAAGTCGGCCCTGCCAGTGAAAGGACACTCCCACACGTGCCAATCTTGTATAAATAAAGAGGCTAGTGCCTCACTTAGACACACACTCACTTGTTCATTGAGAGACAAGTTTCGGAGCTACAGTTGGAGAAGAGAGAGAGAGAGAGAGAGAGAGAGAGAGAGAGGCGCATTCTTGGGAGAAGACTTTCTGTATTTGTTTGAGTTATCTCTTGGCATTGTATTGGCTATCAATAATAAGGAAGTTTTTGTTGGGTTTTCTCCCCCATGAGGGTTTCCCAGGATAAATGATGTGTCTCTTGTGATTGTGTATTTCTCAGTGATCCTATCTTATGCTATTGTTGTCTATTGAAATGCAAAGAACTCTAATAATAGCTTAAACCTTAACATGGTATCAGAGCTAAGCTGAAGAGAGCATCTTTCACAAGAGAAAGTGAAAAACG
>JASDQU010739755.1:19818-84152 GCA_032191745.1 Picea mariana | reverse complement strand
GTACATGCAAATTAGGGCTTTTTGTTGATGAAGTATTTCAGCCCTAAAACCATCTAGAAAAGTGTGCCCTTCCTCAAGGATCACTTTGGCATCCTCAGCGCAACTTTTCAGTGGCTAGATCTCCCGAAAAGTGAAACCCTAGTTTTCACAAAGTACCAAAAATACCAAAAGTACCAGAGTACCAGAAGTACCAGAAAACCAGAAGCATCAGTCTAGAAATCCGTTGGTCAAGTTTGAGGGGGTAAAAGTTGGATTTTCAAAAATCTGACTGCACCAGCTTACTTGCTTCAGCTCAGCGCATCTATCCCCTGGATCAGAATTTCAAAATTCGAAGTTTGAAAAATTAGGGTTTCCTCATAAAACCCTAAGTTGCAGTTGCAGTTGCAGTCTCAGAACCAATTGCAGTTGCAGCGGTAGTGCCAGTTGCAGTCACCCTTGAAGTTCGTAAGAGTTGGTAATGATTACCGCTGCTGCCAGATGGAGCCACTACCTGCAAATACTATCAGAGGTATGTACTCACATATGTTTAAATGGTTAAACTTTAAAGAGTATTTGCAGGAGAAGGGATCTCTTGCCATAGATCCAGAAGGATCTCAAGATCCAACACATTCAGAGGAATGATGCAACCCAGGTGTGATTATTCTGATATGCATCTATTTGTTATGACATTATTTTGATTAGTGTTGCATGTTGTAGCTATGACCATCATTCTAACCTTTGATCAAAATCTGAGTCAAGGTATTAGATGGATTAAAAGTTGATCCTCTAACCCAACCTTCTATCAAGATAGCGTATTGTCTCAGTACAGAAGACAGGTTGAAGAAAGCAATCGTCATCTTGAGTGAAGGAGACTTGGAAGAAAATCAAGCACTCATTCTTGAGGACAAGGCTCCAGGTCCCAGGAGAAACCTCACATGTTAGTTCCAGGTTGCCATGGAGGAATGCTTGATCACAACACGATGAGAGTGTTGACCTCATTTCGTATTGTATTCCTTACCTTTAATCTTTGCTTCAGACAAGTTACAAGTGATAGCTCTAAAGGAGCTACTGTGATGATTGTTCGTGCTATTGATTTATATTATCAAAAGGATATTACTCTTGCTTGTTGTTTTGTTGACCTTGTTCCAGGTCACAAGTAATAACCCTGAGGAAGCTATAGTGAAGATTGCAGAAGGCAACGTACTAAAGGAGAAACCATAAATGAAGCAATCATCATTGGAAAAGAAGAAGGTGGCTTGTATAAGCTAAAGGGTCACTCAGAAGCTTCCATGACCCACACCATTGAGAATCCATGTGAACTCTGGCATAGGATATTATCCCACATCAATTACAAGGCACTACCATACGTATGCAAAGCTGTCATAGGTCTACCAGAACTCAAGGTTGACCATGAAGGCATGTGCAATGGATGTGCACAAGGGAAGAACATCAAGAACCCTTTTCCGAAGAGAGACAGCAAAGAAGGAGGAGTCCTAGAGCTCATTCATTCAGATGTGTGTGGCCCAATGCCATCGTCCTCCATTAGTGGGAATTCAAAGCCTTGATAGAGAATCTTTCTGAAAGAAAGATCAAGATACTCAGGTTAGATAATGGAGGAGAATACACCTCAAAACGAATTTGTGAACTTTTGTAAAGATGTTGGGATAAAGAGGGAGCTCACCACTCCCTATAATCCTCAACAAAACAGTGTAGCTGAAAGGAAGAACATAACGATAATGGAAGTCGTGAAGACCATGATCCATGATCAAGATCTTCCAATGTGCTTATGGGCAGAAGCAGCAATGACAGTCGTATATGTGCAAAATCGATTGTCCCATAGTGCACTTGGGTTTAAGACCTCGGAAGAGATGTTCACCGGAAAGAAGCCAGAGGTAAGCCATCTCAAAATATTTGGTTGCCCAGTATTTATACATATACCGAAAGAGAAAAGAAACAAGATGGAACCCTCAGGAAATAAGGGAATATTTGTGGGATACTGTGAGGTCTCCAAGGCCTTCAGGATCTATATACCAAGTCACCGACACATTGAGATCAACAGGGATGTGACCTTTGATGAAGATGCAGCGCTCAAGAAATCGAGAAAATGCCAGCTTGAAAAGGTAGATGAAGAGGAACCTATAATCCCCAGAGTTGCAGAATCAGTGAGGGAGGTTCCCAGAGCTGTTGAACGAGTGAGGGAAGTCGTAACTTCCCCTGATGAGGAAATTCTAGAAGATCATGACGTAATAGAGTTTCAAGAACCCCCTCAGATGACAATCTCCCATAAAAGAAAGCCAGCATGGGCTAGAGATCTTATTCAAGATGGAGAGAAATATGGTGTTCCCGAAGGAACCACGAGACATGTGAAGAACCTAAGCCATTCTCCAGTTATATGGCTTTGATGTGTGATCTCCTAGAAAAGGAGCCTACCTGCTTTGAAGAAGCTATTCAGAAGAAAGAATGGGCAGATGCCATGACAGAAGAATACCAATCCATAATAAAGAACGATGTATGGAAAACAGTTCCCAGACCGAATAGCAAGGATGTGGTATCGTCCAGATGGCTCTTCAAAATAAAACATGCGGCTGATGGAAGTATTGAGAAGTATAAAGCAAGATTTGTAGCTCGTGGCTTTTCTCAAAAAGAAGGCATTGACTATGAAGAGACATTCGTTTCTGTAGCCAGATACACTTCGATCAGAACCATCATAGCCCTTGCAGCTAAGATGAAGTGGAAGTTACACCAGATGGATGTAAAGACAGCTTTCCTAAATGGTGTTATCGAAGAGGAAGTGTATATAGAGCAACCTCAAGGATTTGAAGTTGAAGACAGAAAGTCTCATGTCTGCAAGTTGCAGAAAGCCTTGTACGGATTGAAGCAAGCTCCTAGAGCTTGGTATGGCCGGATAGACAGTTTCCTGACGAGCTTGGGCTTTACCAAGAGTAAAGAAGATTCTAACCTCTACTTCAAGGTTATGAACGATGAGCCAGTGATATTATTGTTGTATGTGGATGACTTATTCTTAACTGGAGAAGAAAAGCTCACCACCGAATGTAAGAAGAGGCTCCCCTCAGAATTTGAGATGAAAGACCTTGGCCTAATGCATTATTTCTTAGGTCTTGAGGTATGGCAGAGTTCAGAGAGGATCTTCCTTAACCAAGGGAAGTATGCAGTCGAAATCCTGAAGAGATTCGACATGTTAGAGTGCAAGTCCATGAATACACACATGGAAACGAAGCTAAAGCTACTGGTCGACACTTCGTCAGAATTGATTGATGCCACGCTGTATAGACAGATCATTGGATCGTTGATGTACATGATGAACACCAAACCAGATATTTGGTTTTCCATGAACACATTGAGTCAGTTTCTGGTAGAACCCAGACATGTTCACCTAATTGTTGCAAAACATGTGATGAGGTACATTAGATTGTGGTCTCAGTTATGATGGAGATCATGATTTCACATTGAGTGGGTACACTGGTTCAGATTGGGCTGGAAGTGTCTCTGACAGGAAGAGCACTTCAGGATGTTGTTTCAGTTTGGGATCAGCCATGATCTCATGGCAGAGTAAGAAGCAATCCAGCATTGCTCTCAGTACAGCGGAAGAAGAATACATTGTTGAGTGTTCTGCCAGCTGCGAAGCTATATGGCTTCGTAAGTTATTGACTGGTCTATTTGACCTAGAGATGGAAGCAACCACGATCCTATGTGACAACCAGAGCTGCATAAAGATGACAGAGAATCCTGTATTCCATGACAAGTCGAAGCACATAGAGATCCGATATCATTACATCCGTGACATGGTGCAGAGAAAAGCCTTAAAGCTCTAGTACGTTAGCACAGATGAACAGGTTGCTAATGTGTTGACCAAGCCTCTATCTCGTGTAAAGTTTGAGCACTTTCGAGATAAGCTTGGAATAGTTCGAAAGGACCTTGCTCGAAAGGGGGGGTAGTTGTTGTGATGAGACATCTCTTGCTTCCATCCTCAGTGTTGTGACATAAAGCAAGAAGATGTGATGAGACTAGTACTGTGCTTCCGACTTGACAGTTGTGACGTAAAGCCAATCTAGTATCTTGCTTCCAACCTGATGGTTGTGACGTAAAGCAAGAAGATGTGATGAGACTAGAACTGTGCTTCCAGCTTGAGAAGTTGTGACGTAAAGCCAGTCTAGTATCGTGCTTCCAGCTTGAGTGTTGTGACGTAAAGCAAGACATTGAGATGAGACTAGTACTGTGCTTCCAGCTTGAGAAGCTGTGACGTAAAGCCAGTCTAGTATCTTGCTTCCAACTTGATTGTTGTGACGTAAAGCAAGACGAGTACTGAGCTTCCAGCTTAACAGTTGTGACATAAAGTCAGTCCTGTATTATGATGAGCCAGCCTTGTGTTGTGATGATGATGATGTATTAGTTTTATACTAATACATATTGATGCATATGATGATTGCATTCCTTTGAGAATGACGATGTTGTCGATGAAGAAAACTTTTGATGATTTATAGAAATGTCAGTCAGTGTTCCAAGATGATATTGATGATGTTGTCCTCCTGATGTTGTTGATGATAAAGGCCTCTCTCTCGTCTGATGCTATTGTAGAATACCCTTCTTGTTAAGGGGGAGTGTTGAAATAATGTAACTGCAAAGTGTATTCTTATTATTTGATATATTATTCATTGGATCAATCCCCATTGTGGATTGATCATGTCGGCTATTGTAAAAGGACCAAATCCCCTTTTGCGGATTGGTCATAATGTAATTGTAATAGGCAGAAAGAGAAGTCGGCCCCAGAATATATCAAAGAGGCCCCGGAATATAATAAAGGTGGTTATAACCACCCAGGAGAAGAAGTCGGCCCTGCCAATGAAAGGACACTCCCACACGTGCCAGTCTTGTATAAATAAGGAGGCTAGCACCTCACTTAGACACACACTCACTTGTTCATTGAGAGACAAGTTTCGGAGTTGCAGTTGGAGAAGAGAGAGAGAAAGAGAGAGAGGCGCATTCTTCGGAGAGGACTTTGTGTATTTGTTTGAGTTATCTCTTGGCATTGTATTGGCTATCTATAATAAGGAAGTTTTTGCTGGGTTTTCTCCCCCATGAGGGTTTCCCAGGATAAATGATGTGTCTCTTGTGATTGTGTATTTCTGAGTGATCCTATCTTATGCTATTGTTGTCTATTGAAATGCAAAGAACTCTAATAATAGCTTAAACCTTAACAATACCAATCCTAGGGAAGAAGTAGAACATGTTGGTGGAAGTGGTGTTGGTGCATCAGGATCCAAAAGGCCTCGTGGTAACCTTGACTCATTTTTTTTTACCCCGCACTACCCCTAGTTCTCAACCCACTATTGATGCCAAATGGAAGAAGATGGAAAGGGAGGCTGCTTGGGAATGCATTGCTAGGTGGTGGTATGATGCAGACATATCTTTCAATGCTGCAAGGTTTGTTTATTACCAACCTATGTTGGATGTTGTAGCTTCATGTGGATCGGAATTCAAGGGACCTGGTTATGAGGATATCAGGGGGAATCTGTTAAAAAATGAAGTTGAAAGAGTAAAGAAATACCTCACAGAGTTCAAGGAGTAATGGTTTAAAACAGGGTGCACAATCAAGTCTGATGGATGGACTTATCAACGATCCCGTACCATTTTGAACTTCCTTATTGCTTGCCCTAAAGGAACTATGTTCCTTAAATCAGTGGATGCATCTGATCAAGTGAAAGATGCAAATTTACTATTTCATCTTTTGGATGAAGTAGTTGAGGAGGTGAGGGTGCAAAATGTTGTACAGGTTATCACAGATAATGCCGCAAATTATGTTGCAGCTGGAAGGATATTAGAGAAGAAGCATCATACCATTTGGTGGACTCCTTGTGCAGGCCATTGTTTGGACCTCATGCTTGAGGATATTGGGAAAATTGAATGGATTAAAAAAACAGTGGAACAAGGTAAAAGCATAACAAGGTACATTTACAACCACTCGTGGGTTTTGAACCTTATGAGAAAAAACACTGATGGAAGAGAGCTTGTCAGGTCAGCTATCACACGTTTTGCAACGAATTTTCTTACGTTGCAATCCATGATTGACCAAAAAGCCAACCTAAGGAAGATGTTCTCTTATGATGAGTGGAATGCATCTCAATGGAGCAAGAAGGCCGAAGGCAAAGAAATTGTTGAAAAAGTGTATGAGAAATCATTTTGGAAAAGGGCAGAGGAGATAGTGCTATTTAGTGCGCCTCTTGTGAAAGTCTTGAGAATGGTGGATGGTGATAAACCAACCATGGGTTTTGTTTATGAGGCCATGGATCAGGCCAAGGAGGCAATAAAGGAAGCATATCAAGGTAAAAGGAAAAAGTATCTTCCTTTGTGGAGAATCATTGATGAAAGATGGAATAAACAACTCCATCGGCCTTTACATGCTGCAGGATATTACTTGAATCCCAAGTAAGTAGTAAGTAATTTCAAAGTTTTTAAGAGATATTATTAAATTTTAATTCGCAAATGTTTAAACTTTAGCTAATGTTTCAAAGTTCAAACTCATTGACTCTTAAGTTTTAACTCTTTGAAAGGTACCATTACACAAAAGATTTTGAAGCAGATGGGGAGGTAAAAGAAGGATTATACAAATGCATTGAGCGCATGGTCCCTAATTCCAACAAACAAGATGAGATAAACAACAAACTCTTGCATTCCAATGAGAGTATTGGTACCTTTGGCATGGCTACGGTTGTTCGAAGTAGAGCAAGAGATCCACCAGGTACGTAATTGTAAAGTCTTTCACAGTTTCAATTATATTATTCATGGCAAAAATTAAATCAAACTTTCAAAATCCTTTGCTAATTCTTTTTTGTCTTTACATGCAGCTTATTGGTGGCAGCAATTTGGTAGCTAGTGCCATGAATTGCAGAATTTTGCAGTTCGTATATTGAGCCAGACATGCAGTGCTTCTAGGTGTGAACCCAACTGGAGTGTTTTTTAGCGTATACACACCAAGAAGAGAAACCGTTTAGAGAAAAATCGATTGAATGATATGGTATTTGTTCAGTATAACCTTAGGTTGAGGTGCAACCAACTGATGAACAAGACCCCTGAATCTAGCAACATATTCTTGGATGATGTTGATCCCTCATCAGATTGGGTTGTGGAGACTCAGCCAGCAGCTTTTGACCATGAAGACCTTTCTTGGATGGATTTGGATCCCGAGCCACATCAAGAGAATGTGTGCACCGATGTTGCACCTGTATCTTTGCCTTCTGGACCAAGGGAATCAAGCCAAGCTCAGAATCCCCCTGTTGAGTCAACTCATGTTGAGAATGTAGATGATGACTCCGAGTCTGACTCTGAGTCAGACTCTGAGTCCTCTGAGTCTTCCTTTCAGTATGCAGATTCAGATTATTAGATTGTGTAGTCTCTGACTCTCTAGTATCTACTCTCTAGAGTTATTTTTGGACTTTATAGGCCATTTAGAGCCTTTTTTATGATGTATTTTGATTCGAATATTCATATGACTATGGACTCATGGAGTGCACTTACTCTTAGTGCTATTTTGGTTTTATACACTATTACTTGTTATATATATATATGAGAAACTTTGCAAATTTGTGTATAATGGTTTGGATTCACATGGATGCACATGAATATATATAAGAAACTTTGCAAATTTGTGTATAATGGTTTGGATTTTGGAATCGGATTCACATGGATGCACATGAATATATGAGAAACTTTGAAAATTTGTGTATAATGGTTTGAATTCACATGGATGCACATGAATATGTATTTGGTTTTCAAAATTTGAATATTTTATGTATTTTTAGTGACCGGTTTTTTTATCCGTTTTTTTTCCTGTTCCGGTTCGGTTCCGGTTTTTGGGGTCGACCGGTTCGATTCTGGTAACTTTGATTTGGATTGTAATTCATTTTATTGTTGTCTCTATTCAACAAACTTCTCTTCCAAGACCTAAATAAGGAAAGAATTTTGGGAAGAGCCTGAATCTCTTGAACTTGAACCAAGGTGTGACATGGCATCATTAGGATAACACAGATTTTATGCTAGAAAAGTGCACATATAGGCAAAATTATGTTTCTTTTGGAAAAACAAATGTTGAAAATTTTGTTGGTTTTGGTAGAATTTCAGCAGAATTTTCTTAGGGATTCTGATAGTTTTAGCAATGTCATTGGTTTTTTTCAAAAATCAACAAAATTAAAGGAAAGGCATAATTTATGCCTAAAATTGACCAAATTGTGTGATGGCACTCGGATCGGCCTAAACCCGTTTTATCCCTTTTCTAAATATATTCTCTTAATTGGCTTAAATTTTCGTCACTTAACTCTTCTGTTAGCCGACCACCGGAACCATCGTCCCACCGAGGAAATACTCGTCTCTCTCAACTAGCCACTGGGACCATCAGGTCACCGAGCCACCAGGCCCCCAAGAACATTTTACTATGCGCATTTAAATTTTTTGCTCCGATTTGGTTTAACCGGCCACCGAGCACTGGGAGGACTACTCCAAATTTCCTTTGTGATCATGAGTCCGGTTTGGTTTAACCAGCCACTGGACACAATCAACTCTCCTTATGAATACATACCAAAAATCCACAGAGTTCTACCTTATCATCGGGCTTCTACTCTTTCCCCAAATCCATTCTCCATCGGCTTATTCAGATCTGCACTTCTCGATCTCGCTTCAACTAGGGTCTCATTGTCCATTCATCATAATCATTAACCAAATACAAATCACCATGATACCTTAACACATTAACGCAATGAGATTGAGCACGCAATACTAGAGGAATGCAAACACACTGATTTCATTAATAAAACAACTGTACATAGATTCTACCTCTACTAGCCTAATTTCACAATTTGAGCGCTTCTCTAGCCTTGGCCACCACTTTGAATTTTCCCTCAAGCTTACATAAATATGTGGAAGATGAAACTTCCAAATTACAACAAAACCCATAGTTCTGCAACTAATTTACTCAATTTTAGAATTCTAACTACTCGATTCTGTCGACAAACCTCCTATGGACCGAATGGACTATTATCAGCTTACAAAATAACTATCAAACCAATATTCCTTGTTAAATGGTGATTAGATTATGGTTTTGGGAATCAAAACCCCTAATCTATCTTTAAATCCTAAATTAAGGGAACCCACTCCCTTTGGTAAAGGTTTGTTCGACCTTCTAGAGGTCAAAAGTTGACTTTGAGGAAAAGCTCCTGCATCATTGTGCAAAATTTCCGCAGATATTCCACTAGATTTTGGAGATCAAGTATGTTGCATATTTCTTTGGGGGGAGGGGGGGGCAATCTCTACAAAATGAGGAGAAATCGAACAATTCTGAGGGAGAAACACATAGTTTGCTTGTAAATGATTCTAAAAGCAGCCGACATTCATTTCATTTGAAATCTTTGGTGCAAATTGTGTTGAGAGTACAAGGTGGAATCTTGGGTGGGAGAAGCTCCAAAAAAGAACCAGAATGGTTGAACCGTGATCTATGATCATCAAACTCCAAAAGAAATTGATATGAGAACAATTAGATAACAATGCACATACTCACACATGAGAAAGGAAGAAAGCAAGTACCAAGGAGAGTATTGCAACTGTACATCTTGAACACTTTAAAGTTTATAGTTCATTAGATATATATAAGAGTACAAAATTTGTGGAGTGTGGTTATCTTTTACAATTTTCCTATGAGATGTACAAATATAAAATACAAAGCTGGAAGCATTTCAATAAAAAAACAAAGTTAGGTTAGTTATCATCTTTGACCAAGCCAGCTATGAAATATTTTAGTATAAAATATTTATAGTAACATAGGTGAGATGCAAAATATAAAAGACAAAATACAAATGCAATACAGATTTGAACTAAGTCCACTATACCAAATCTTGTCATATGAATGCTAATTGGTTTGTTGAGACTATAATATATTTTGGACTCCACATACTACCTAAATTCTACAATGACCCATGGAGGAACTATCCAACGCATAAGCCTCGGGTTAGATAACCCTTCTTCAAAACTCAACTATCAATATGATATGCTTGCCCAGTTTTTGCGAATTTCTGAATGTCATTTTATTCTTAGTGGCAGTGAACTTGTTATGCTTTCAGCTAGTGTTATGGCATCCTTGGAAGCAATACAAGTGGAGAAGAAATACTACAACAATGCAACATGTTTGACTTGTGCAAGTTGAAGGAACTCCATGAAAGCCGAAGTGTGCAAGCAGAAGAAACTTCATGAAAGCTGAGGAAAGCACATCACACCTCAAACTTGCCATCAGAAAAAAGGAGGGCAACTGGATTGAGGAGAAACAATATGAATCTTCCCCTGTACCCCACCCCCTAAAAAGAAACCTAACTGAACGTGCATTTTCTTTGAGAGAAAAGACAAATGTAACAATAAGAACTTGTAAGATCTTTGATACAACCAGTATAGATCCATATTAACCCCGAGATCGAGATCGCATAAGCACTAAGAAGGATAAAAAAGGAATTGGGGTAAAAACCTATCGGTGATTGAGTTTTTTTCAAATTAATTTATTAACGTTACAGAGGTGGCAGCTTTTATCAGTTTTTATCTTCATGGGCAGATCGTTTCAGGGAGGAAACTAGTGATCGAGAGAAGTCAACAGTTCGATTCATATGGGCACATTTGAGATTACTAAATGCTCGGGGGTATGAATATGGATTCTTATCCGCAACAAAGTTACAAACATCCAAGCAATTTCAATCCATTAAAAGTGTGATAGCAAAGCTACTGGCACGGAAGGGTGGGGGAGATCTTCATGTCTGTCTCCATGTGTGGATTTGACCTCGAGTTTTTTTTATCTCTCTCCGGGGACTAAGATGGATCCAACTTTTAGTTTTAAGAGACATAAAACAGGGGTTGTAGAAATCAAATGAATTAAAATCTGTTCAAAAATGGTGAGAATGACATACTCTGCGAAAGCGGGACTGTTTGCGGAAGCGCTGGAAGAAGTAAAGTGTGGTCACAGAAAGGAACCCTGTGGCGATGCCCACTAAGAGCTGGTCGAAGCCATTCAAGGAAACCACCCATTTTAGTCCGCTTATAAGAAAGGCAAGAAAGAAAGTGAGCCCCGAGAGCGCAGCCTGAGCACGTGGGTTTCGGAGGAGTTGCTCTACCAAATTCTTGTGCGTCTCGGCCGCTGCCCTTTGCCTGCGATGAGATCCTTTGGCCATCCTCTGTCTCCTTGAATTTCAAATTGGGCTCTGTTTGATTCGCGTTTCAAAGTTGAACATAATTCTCACACTCTGCTCTCTCGCTGTTATTGTTTTCGACGTTCTTGAAGTTGGCGATGTTAGCTGGCGGTGAGAGCGCTCGCCACATGTTTTCCTTCTACGTCTCCAACTGTCTATCATTAAACAACAACTTAACGCCCTCATCTTCACTGTTATCCCATAAATAATAAGTCCGCCACTCCAGGGTCAACCCAGAGATAATAAGAGCGTAGTCCAAACTTTCTATATTTTTTGAATTCTTTCGAAATAAAATAATTCATTCCAGCCACATTTTCCTATCAGTTTTACTTAAAATCTAAATCTGACCACAAATCTAAAAGAATTGTTAATCTGACCACAAATCTAAAAGAATTGCTAGAATTGTATATTCATTTATATAGACATCATTATAATAATAATAAAGGTGAGGTGGTAGTATAAAAACATGAAAGAGAGACGATTAACTTACTTGAAAGTGTAAAAAGGATTGTAGATGAAAGTCCAACCTCACCTTAGAGCGTCATTACAAGTATACGTGATGGGAAATCCAAAGGCATTGAACATGGGTTAGTTTTAAAATTTAAAATAATAAAATATTTAAAATCTAAAATAACAAAATAATAGTGATAAGTCTCTAGATAGAATTTTATAGATTTGAATTAAGATAAATTTAAATAGTTATAATAATTTATAATTGAAGAAAAATAAAATTTTATTATTTTATGTGAAAAGACATACTTTACAACTTCACAAGAATGTGTTATGTCTCTTGTAATATTAATGTGACATTTTTTTTACATGAAAATATTATATTATATTAAAAGGTTGTAATTAGTGAATTAAGAACATTATACAAATATATTGTTTTAAAGTTTCAGAATCCGGTATTAAAGAGCTTTCTAATACTACATAAAAAAGTTTGCAATACAAGGGGTTGTAGTGTCTCATTCATGGGTGCCTTTGTAGAGGGTGTGTGGCACCTTTATTTGCAATGCAATCTTTCCAAGTCCATTCTCTTTCCATTCTTTGTTTCTTTCATGTTTTAAAGGACGAGTTGAAGGCCATGGTATTGGAGTGGTGTCTAGATAATGACAATGTCACTCACAAATACCTTGCATAAATGAGAAGGTTTACTCGTGATGAGACCCCCTTTCTCTCAGTTGTGCAACTGAGAACTAGTACGCTGGCTTGGTGGCCAGATGATGGTAATTCCATACCACTAGATACCTATGATCCTGATAGGTCGGCTCTTGATGAGACCTCCTATCCTCCAACTAACCCCTAAGCATTCTATCCCTAGGCGAAGCATCTGGAAGGTTTATATATAGTCTTTTATCCTTTTAGCCCACATCAATCCCTCGGGGCCTTCAACCCCTTTTTCCCATAGAATGAGGAACAACCCCTTCTTGGGTCAATACACCCTAAAATCCCAAGAGACAAGGAAGTGGGTGTTTTAAGTGCTGGAAATTGGTAAGTATGGATAGAAATGGTATGATGGATTTTCAAGAGAGTTCCTAGTAGTAAACCCATTTCCGAGGAAGACCACTTACTAGGGCACAATGTCAACGACCAAGGTGAAACAGGGAAAAAATCATAATGTCTAAGCATATGTCATGAAATATAAAGTAGTCTAAGATACAACATACTTGAATGCCTCAAATATTGAAATGACACTCACCATAATACCTGACTTGAACCTCAAGGAGCAAGGCCCAGTACCTCTCGAAAGCCAGTTGATGTGGTGGATGCCAACTAAAAATACTAACCTCGGTGGTGGTGAGAAGGGTCTATATCTGTGTAAGTGGATATTATTGGTCATGTAGCCTCTCGACACTCCATATTTGCCATATGAGGGCCTCGAGACATAATCTCCTTAGGTATCCCACAAAATGGGGATACCATCTTGCTCCTACTTGGGGATATCTGCTCACCGTAAAGTGCATGAGAAATGCAACATATTCTAGTAGACCTATGCCTACCAAAACTCAGACAAAAGAATCAGAACAACTAGGGTGGTGCTATCACCCTTCATTCATATGCATAAAAATCCAAATAAAAGCTAATCTAGAAAAGAAAAAAAATGACATTTTTTCAAAAATTTCTAAACTAAGCATGAAATCAATATGCAAGTAGAGAAAAATGAAAAATGAAATGCATCTAAACTAATATGAGAAATCAAAATGCAAATGCAGGAAAACAAAATTACCTACCTACTTACCTGGGGTACGAGCCTTGAAGAAGTCATGTGACCTAAACATAAGTTTGGAGAAGAGATCCATCTACTGGTAATGACATATTTCTCCCATATAAGGATGTCAGATAATACTTTTCTTTGTCGAACTTCTTCTTGAAGATGTAAGGGCCAAGCCATGAGTTGTCATTTATCTGGTCATACTTGGGCTTACCCTTTCTCTTGTCCCACATGAGTGCAAGACTTACTTCACTGAAATTGATGCAAGGTACACTCTCATTGTATGGATATGAAGGAGGCTCTGTGCATACCATCTCTTTGATGATTTCTTCATGTTTCTCACCTTCTTTCTTCAAAATCTGGATAGACCCTAGCTCCTTCCCATGGTACTTTGCAATTTTTTCTTTGTATTCATCTTTCCAGAGGAGAACCATCTCTATGGAGTCTTCCTGTATGAAAGGAAACTCAAATGAATCATACTCAACAATCTGTGGAGGCACATCATAATATTTCTCACTGACATAATCATGTCCATCATGATCCATCACATGTTTATCATTCTTTTCCCAGCTGTGTAAAATCTCATATGTTTCATCGCCCATGGGAATGTATTCATGAGTAAGTCTCATGCTAAGGAAACTCCCAAGGGCAGAAGACTAGGTCCTTGATAAAATCATCCCCCAAGCATCCATAACATCGATCACTACTATGTCCATAAGAAGGCTAATGTGTGGAAAATCAATGAGAAAAACCTCAACGTCCTCACATACCCGAAAAACCTTGAACTTTTTAGAATAAATACCACATACATTACCATAAGGTCAGGTTGTTTTAAAACCAAGTTGCTACATCACCTTCAATGACATGAAATTCACTGAGGCCCCAGAATCAAGCATGCAGGTGTTCAAGCGGAAGCCATTCATTCCTAATGAAATATAGGAGGGAGGATTCTTGTCTCTTTGTCAATCGAGATACATAGTGTTCAAGATGATAGGAGGGTCTTCCTTATCGATTGACACCTATAATAATTTTAAGATTTACCTTTTCACAGAAGGTATCTTGCACATTTCTATCACTGGTACCGTCATATTCAGTTTTCCATACATGCTTGCAACATCAATATTCAATTGAATCTCGTCTGTAAGAGTTGGCTTAGGAAGCAACTCATGTACTGGAGGTGGAGGTGGTGGGGCTACATTATTTGTTGATGGAAGAAGAGTGTCAAGTTGTGATGGAGGGGTTGAAGCTTTATTTATTCTAGTGTAGGTCAAATATTCCCTCCTCCTTAATTTCTTCTTCTAATTGTCTGTTAACTAATTCAAGGCCCCGAGTCTCCTCTCTCTTTCTCCTCGTCTTCTAGATTCATTGATATGCTCTTGTGTGACTTGTTCCTCTTGGAACAAGCAGATCATATCCATGAAATTCATATAGTTGGGAGAATCTTCATCTCATTGGGGGCATTCATCTTCTCTGTGAGGTTCTTGGTATGGAAGGCACCAATCTTCTATCTCAACCATCCCAACTAGTTTCAAAGTATCCAAGGATTTTGCCTCCAGATGAGGCACTGGTTTCCAACCTGTGGTATCTCTCTACTATCTAGAAAAATGAGGTATGGGAGCATATTGATTCCTCTCTACAGTATTCAAACGAACCATAATCTTATTCTGCACCTGGGAAAACCGAGTACTCATATGATCTATCTTCTAATTCGAAAGGGAAATCGTATTAGGAGCACTTTTGTTGGAAACCTTAGTCTTTGCTTCTGCCTTGACATGAGAGTACTAAAAAGGTTCACCCTTGAATCTAGGAGATTCTCTTCATTGTTAGCACTATACTCTTTTGCCTATGCCAACGATGTGGGCTTATTGTCCTTTAGAATGAAGTGAAATTTCCCTTCAAAAGCGTTCATATAAAGGATACAAATTGATGAGGTTGTAGGATGAAATTCCGCTGGAATCTGGTTGTACAACCTGTCAAATATGGTATTTAATTCCTTCAATATATCATTTTTATTTTTCTTTATTTGATTGAATTGAGATCCAAGAGTCTCGTTGTCTTTCTTTGTTGACCATCTGCTCTTAAATAAGTTGGCAAAATATTCATAGGATGTGAGATGATTGTCAGGAAGGCCTCTGAACCAATCAAGAGCTTCCTCAGTCAATGGTGAAACAAACATACTCATGGCTACATCCTCATGTTCAATCCATACATTTTCCATGTCTCGTCCCATGACATAAAGATGATCCTCAACAGTTACTACATTATTTCCTAGGAACTTTGGCAACCACCTGTTAGACTCTTTTGGCAACCACTTGTTAGACTCTTTTGGCATTTTATTGGGGTATCCTTGGATAGTGTACATGTTAAAGGTTTTGTAGAGGTCCTTTCCCCAAGGGCAAGCCATTGGAGCAAGGGGAAGGGTATCTTGGAAGAGGGCTTTGACGATAGTAGACTTGAGAGGAGGCCTTATTTGGTAGACCTTAGAAGGCTTGAACCTCCTAGGGGGAAAAGGTTTGGAAGAGGAAAGGTTCTGGGAAGGTAGATTCGCCAAATGTGATTCAATAGAATCTCATCAAGAAAGGTGGAAAGGGAACGTTCCTTGGGTGGAGTCGCCAGAAAATCTAGGGTAAAAATCTTTGGGGTAGCTTGCCAAAGTGTCGTTAAGGTTCCGAAGAGGATTCAAAATCCTCCCCGACAATGGCGCCAATTTTTTTTTGCACAAGTTGTAGGTTGTGAAAATCCTGACCCAACCACCAATTACTGACAACTTAGAGAGCACCTACCCACTATCACCTTAGGCAGGTGTTCTCGTCACTTTAGAGGTGAGGTAGTCACCTCAAGGGGGGAATCCTGGTGACCCTTGGGGGAATTGAGATCGAAAATTATATGTATGGATGGATTCCCCTAAAGGTCAATTATAAATAGAAAGGGGACCTTGAAAAAGAGTCTTTGGAAAGGTTAAGGGTTTCCAAATGAGTTGAGTAACCTACCAAGAGTAAGATATCTGCCCGAGACACAAAGAAAACCAAGTGTACTTGTAATATGTTAGTTGGACAAGCAAGTTAATCTTGATGTCACTAATTGCATCAATAATAAAATATATATATATATATATATATCAACATATAGAAGATAGTAAGGCTGCAAAATAAGTGCTAAAAGTATGATTGAATAAGAAAGAGACAAGCTAGTTAAGGCTAGTTCAACCCAACAATGATAAAGCAATAATTTAGCACAAAAGCAAGGCTGAAAGCAAAAACTTACTATAGTGATATTTATAAAACTTATGGTTGTATCAAACCAATATTTATAATAGATAAATCAGCCAATGAAAACCACCTTTGACTAGCTCAACAAGTGTGCTAGGGTTAGTAGAGAGTTAGGGAAAAATTATGGGTTAGTCCTAGGGTTAGTTTAGGAGTTAAAGGGTTAGGTTTTCTGCAACCTTATGGTTGTAGGAGTTAGTTGTAACAACAACAAGAATTAATGGTTGAAAGGGGCCACCTCAATGATGTAATATAACCAAAGGCTCAAGGAACAACTTCCAAAAGAGATAACTTCAAAACTTGAAAATTTCACGTTTACCAAGGTAGCAATTTATTTCTCCAATGCAACAAGTAATCATTAGTTCCTTTAATGATTGGGTTAACAGAGTCAATAAATAAATAAATAGAGGTACTACCTCCTTGGGGGTGTAAATCCTCTTACTCCCCAATTAAAGTATCCCTAGCTAGGGTTTAGGCTAAGAAGGTGTATGCACTTATACTTCTCTTAGCAAACACTTATTAAACCATCAAAACTTAAGCACAAAATGATGGAGGCTAAGGTGGGGGTGTATTCCCTTATACTTCCCACCTAGCTCTAGCAAAATAGCCTTGTCTTAAACACAAATGATAATACAATGTAAAAATCCTTACCAATTCAAGGAAAATGCTAAGATAAACCACGACAATAGAAAAATAATAGCCTTCCAAGGCTATCACATTAGTTACACCAACCAATATCCAAGAAAGTAGCCATCCACAAGAGCACAAGAGAGAATCTAGCCAAAGATAGCGAAAATTTCAGTCCAATCCTTCTCACAATGGGAGAGTTTTCAATTTCATTTGCCGGAGAATCCACAGTTGGTGTCATTTTGTTATGATTCAAAATGAGATCTTATGATCTCTATTTATAAAAAATGTTACTAACATAGTTTGTCCACATAATTTTAGGGTAAAACACAAGATTAGGGGTCAACAAACCTAATATTTCCCATTTACACAAATAATATTAAACAATTAATCTTTTAATTCACTTTTTCAGAAAAGAAAACCGTAAAATAAGACATCACCCTTTTAGGGTGAAGTTTTGGAACTTTTAGGTCAAACGTTGAGTTGGAGATGATAGAGTTGGGCCTCCAAAGGCCATGTGTCTCTGATCCAACCTTGTATTCCACGATACAAGGGTTCCTTCCTTCAAAACGTGCCATGTGTACTCATCGCCACCTCAAGCCCCTCAAGCATGACATCAAGCCTCCAAAAGATGATGTTTGGCTTCTCCCGGGAAAAACATTTTGCATGTAAGGGCTAGGTCATATCTCTCAAGTCATCTTCTAGGCCTCCAAAGGTACATCTCTCTCATCTGACATGTGGGCCCTTGGCATCCAAACTGTGGAATTCAAGCCCCATGGAAGCCCAAGTTAGGCTTGTTCCTCCAAAAATGTCCACCAACTAGGTCCTGCAAAGAAAAATAAGCACACCCTCCAAGAATCTCAAGTCAAAATATCATGATGAGTAAATCAAATCAATTAATGAGCCACCTAATCATGTGCATCAAAGATTACTCTGTCAAATAAGTAAGTGCTCAAAGACATTATGCGACTTGCCAAGCTTGGATATGGGAGGGTTGACGAGGTGTCCTATTGGGTAGATCTTTCCCTAAGGAGTGTTTCCCAAGTGATCCCTATCTAAGCCATGTAAATTGGATGAAGTGGTTAAGGATCAAGACTCAGTGGGCATGGGGTTCATGACATACAAGGGGTTGTAGTGTCTCATTCATGGGTACCTTTGTAGAGGGTGTGTGGCACCTTAATTTGCAATGCAATCTTTCCAAGCCCATTCTCTTGCCATTCTTTGTTTCTTTCATGTTTTAAAGGATGAGTTGAAGGACATTGTCGTGGCGTGGTGTCCAGATAATGACAATGTCACTCACAAATACCTTGCAAAAATGAGAAGGTTGGCTCGTGATGAGACCCCCTTTCTCTCAGTTGTGAAATTGAGAGCCAGTACCCTGGCTTGGTGGCCAGATGATGTGATCTAGGTGGATATCGGTGGCCACCCACCTATTCCACTAGCTTGAAAAACAATTTTCCACCTTGGCATTTTTTCAACAGTTTTTTGGGTTCCAAAATTCCGAGGTCGTTTTGAGGCCCTAAACGACGTTTTTTTTGGTGATTTGGGGCCTGTGTAATCACCAATAACAGTGACTTGGTCGAGTCGAATTTTTTTTTTTATCAGTTAGACCTTTCCAACGGGCTATCGTGCGCCTAAAACAAAGATCGTATGCAAAAGTTACGACCCTGAGAAGTTGATGTACTAACTTATCCAAACGGGGCCCACATGACTTTTGGCGCTTCATCTCCTAGGGTTTGGTTTTTGGATGTCTAGGGTTTTTGACATTCTTGTTTATTGTAAAAGGCCTTCAGAGCCTCATTGGAACCATCTTATTGCAAATGAGCGCAACCTTCACATCTCTTCTCAGAGATAAGCTGTCACCATTCCAGGAAGCTTGTTTTCCACTGCATTTTACAGTTTCAGCTTATTTCCTTATTGAATAGAAAACAAGTTTTACTGTATCTCTGTTATTCCGTGTTAAGCATATTTTAATAATCTATATTCATTTCATTATTCTCATAAAATCCAGATCAGTGGTATCAGAGTGGTCTGCTCCTTGTCGTCTTAATGCATGTCCCCAACGAGGTCAGGGTACAAAGAATTGGGTCTCAAGGTTGTTTTTCTTGAGGACAAAATCTCTCACACGCCCAAGCGACCTCACATGGCAGGAGAAAATAAAGATGATGGGACATGAGATCCTTTAAAAAAAAATCTTGAGGAAGCCCTTACGCAACAAAGGAATGAGATGATGGATAGTTTCGTGCAAATCCTTCGGCGGCTACCAACAGGCGACACATCTTCCTCGAGCGGAGGTGCTGCCCCCTTCAAGGTACAAATCATGTTCAATATTCCTATATTTGAAGGTTAGATATACGCAGATGCTGTAGACAAGTGGTTGAATCTACTAGAAGGGTATTTTTTTGTCCATAACTTTTCGAATAGAGAAAAGATTACTTTTGCGCTCATCAAAGACGTTCCCCATGTCAAATATTGGTGGGAAACTTTCTGTGAGCAAAAGGAAACAGAGGAACCCTCATTATTTACAGTCACGACCACCTGGGAATCCTTTAGGGATGATATTAAGGAACAATACTACCCTGTTGAAAGTTATGACGACTTGTATACCAAATGGACCACACTGCGGCAAGAAAGAGATCAAGCAGTGCCAGAGTTCAAAAATATCTTCCATACCTTGCGCACCAAGATGGGTATCAAAGATTAAAAGTGACATATGGTGCTCAAGTATTGCAGTGCTTTGCATAGATACATCTAGACCGAAATGGAATTTCTGGACATCTCGTCGTTGTGCGGGACCTACCGATATGTCGTCAAAATTGAGCAGAAGCTCAAACAAAAAACACGGCTATTTGGGCCTAGGAACCCCTCACAAAAAAAGAAGGAAATGCTGGCCCCAACCCATAGAACAAAGGACAGAGCAAAGATGGATAGTATCAGGACAACCAGTCCAAGTTGCAAGCAAAGAAGGACACCAGAAAGACAAAGAAAGATATCGAGAATTGGTGCGACTTTGATAAGAGCCCTTGGCATAACACTGCTGACTATCACTCAAAGGAGTCGCTGGTGGCCAAAGTGAAATCCCTTGAATCAGATGTGGGTTTTGACTCCGAGTCAGAACCAGAAAGGGGAAGACAGATCATTGATGCGAAACCCAATGCTACCATTTCTACCACCAAGCTCCAGCCTGGTGAACCAGATGAGCTAGAAGAAGGAGAGAGCCTCTTCCATTCATAGATGTGGGTAAAAGGCACCCCACTGCACTTCATCGTTGATAGTGGTAGACAGAAGAATCTCATATCATCAAAGGTCGTCAAGCGACTAGCCTTGCCGACAACGTCGCACCCACAACCCTACACCATTGGATGGCTCCGCCAAGGAAGTGATCTACGTCAACAACCAGTGTCGATTGCCGTACGACATCAAGCCCTTCAAAGACAAGGTATTGTGTGATGTTTCTCCTCTCGGAGTTTGTAATGTTCTTTTGGGCCAACCTTATTTATGGAAACGTCATGATGTATATGAGTCTAGGTCTCGTAGTGTTATTATTACTTTGAACAAGAAATTGTACTGGATACCCGAGGCAGTCCCTCCTAGTGATATTTCCTTGATCTCTGCCAAGAAATGAGCGAAGGTCATCTCTCAGAACAAGAAATTTGTCTTCTTCGTGATTCTCTCTTAGAGTGAGTGAAATATCACAACCACATCTAGGGCCTCCATGATCGATCTCTCCACACAACAAAAGCAAGTGGATAAGGTTGTGGAAGAATATGCATATATCGTCTCCTCTCCTACCGAGGTACCTCTACACTGCCAGGTCAAGCATCCCATCGGTCTGGCCCCAAGCACACTGCTACCCATTGGGTCAGTCTATCGTCACTCTTTGTTAGAAAACGAGGATATCAAGAGGAAAATCCACGAACTGCTCCACAAGGGGCACATCCTTCCTAGCTCATCACCTCGTGGGAGCCCAATCATGATGGCGTAGAAGAAAGATGAGACTTGGAGACTTTGGATTGATTATCGAGCCCTAAATAAAATTACTGTCCGAAATCGGTACCCGATTCCCTGAATTGACAACCTCCTTGATCAGCTCACGGGGGAAAAATACTTCAGTAAGATTGATCTGAAGTCTGGCTACCACCAAGTCCCAATAGAACAAAAAAATGTATGGAAGACTGCCTTCAAGTCAAAAGAAGCTCTTTTTGAATGGTTGGTCGTGCCCTTTGGTTTGACAAATGATCCACCAACTTTTATGAGGATGATGGACGATATCCTACAACCTTTCACCGATACTTTTGTAGTGGTGTATATGGATGACATCCTCATCTACAACAAGACTTGGGTGGAACGATTGTAGCATATTCAACAGGTTCTGCACACCCTGCGACAACACAAACTATATGAAAACTTGGAAAAATGATCCTTCGACATGGACAAGCTCCATTACTTTGTCTACATCGTTGATCAACATGGTGTGCATGTGGATCTAGCCAAGATCCAGGTCATCCGTGACTGGCCAGCCCCAACCACACTCACTGAACTTCGGTTCTTCTTGGGCCTCACCAATTTCTATCATAGGTTCTTGCTGGGATTCTCTCATATCGCATGGGTCCTCAACCAAGTAACCAGGGGTGGCGGTAAGGCAAAATTTGTGTAGGGCCTGTCCCAACAACAAGCCTTCGATGACTTGAAGAAGTGTTCGTTATCATCCCCGGTACTTTCATTACCATACCTACAACATCCCTTTGAGATCGAGACAGATGCTTCAGATTATGTTGTGGGCGTTGTTCTCACTCAACACGACCACCCTGTGGCATATCATAGTGAGACACTATAAGATGTTTTTCGTAAGTACCCTACTTACAACAAAGAAATGTACTCCATTGTGCAATCCTGCTGCCAGTGGAGACATTACATTCTTGGGAAGGAGACAGTCATCCACATTGATCAGAAGACACTACAGTTCATGCAGGCCCAAGGAAAATTGCAGAATGACCACCATCATAAGTGGTCAACATACTTACATCAGTTCCACCTCAACATCAAGTATAAAACATGAAGTACCAACCGAGTTGCTGATTGCCTCAGCCAACCTCCAGTAGCAGCACTCACCACGGTGCTAGACTCTTACGGCCACGAGACCTGTGGATGGCCCTGCCTCTATGAGACAGACCTTGAATTCTCCACCACCTACCAAATGTTGGGCGCCAACTTAGTGGTCACTAATTTCCATCTTCAGGACAGGTTGTTGTTTCGTCTGGGTCACCTCTGCGTTCAATCAAGTGAGCGCGTGAAGTTGATTTGGGAAGCTCACTACAGTCGGGTGGTAGGAAACTTTGGTGTCGAAAAGTATATAAGGTTTTTCACCGACTGCGCTATTTCCAAATGGACCACTAAGAAATAGGGCATGTACACCCCTCTGCCTACTCCTAACAGGTCATGGGAATCCATCTCAATGGACTACATGTCGGGCCTCCCATCCACCAAGAGGGGAAATGACTGTGTTTTTTTGGTTGTTGATCTCTTTACCAATATGGCGATTCTAGCCACCTGCAAGAAGAACACCACAACAAAAGCCACTGCCAAGCTATTCTTTGAACGAGTATGGGTACATTTTTGGATCCCACAAACGATTATCTCAGACCATGACAGTCGGTTCCTCAACTCATTTTGGTCGAGCCTCTGGTCACTGTTGGATACCAAGCTCACCAAATCCACTGCCTTCCACCCCAAAACAGATGTCCAAACTGAGGTCATTAATCGAATGGTTGTACATATCCTGCACATGTACAATTAAAAACACCCCCACACATGGGATGAGAGTCTTCCATATGTCCAACATAGCTACAAACGAGCCCTGCATAGCTCAACTGGCCATAGCCCCTTTCAAGTGGGGTTGGGATTCCAACCATTGGGCCCCATGGATGTTGTACTACCCCTGGTGACCACCTCGATCGACTCGTCCCCTACTACACCAGAAGTTGACATAGCCACTCATTTCATTGAGCAGATCCAACACATCTGTCAACAGGTTCAAAATATTCTACAAAAGTCTAATGCCAAGTACAAGCAACGCCATGATCAACATTGGGTGCCGCATAAGTTTCAGGTGGGCGACAAAGTTTGGTTGCATTTGCAAAAAGAACGCCTTACAGGGCCCCATCAGAGGCTTCACCCACTCCATTATGGGTCATACACCATCACCAAGGCTATGGGTGAAAATTATTTTAAGCTCAACATTCCCCCCTTCCTTGGTCTACATCCAATCTTCAACGTGGCTCTCCTTCGGCCATATTTCCCACCATTATTGGACTCCTCAGAGATAGTAGAGAAGTTGACACCAACAGAGATCAACCCTAACTACATACAATAGGCATCCAATGATCATATTGTGGACACACAGATCAAGGGCACTTGAAATCAAAGGATCCAGCTTTATCAAGTCGTCAAAGCAGGGCAACTCCTGCACCAAGGCTAGTGGCTCACCCAGGGCCAAATTTAGCATAAATTTCCTCATTTGATGGGGGAATTTAATGCAATGGAGACCATTGCTTCCTAAGGAAAGAGTAATGATCCAGGTGGATATTAGTGGCCACCCACCTATTCCACTGGCTCGAAAAATAGTTTTCCACCTTGGCAGTTTTTCGACAGTTTTTTGGGTTCCAAACTTTCGAGGCCGTTTTGAGGCTCTAAATGACATTTTTGGGGGATTTGGGGCCCAAGTGACTAATGAAGGCACTGACCTGGGCTAGTAGAAAATTTTTCTTCTCGGTTAGACCTTTCCAATGGGTTATCGTGCACCTAAAACAAAGATAGTATGCAAAAGTTACGACCCCAAGAAGTTGATGTACTAACTTATCCAAACGGGGCCCACATGACTTTTGGCGCTTCATCTCCTAGGGTTAGGTTTTTGGATGTCTAGGGTTTTTGACATTCTTGTTTATCGTAAAAGGCCTTTAGAGCCTCATTGGAACCAACTTCTTGCGAATGAGCACAACCGTCACATCTCTTCTCAGAGATAATCCACCACCATTCGAGCAAGCTTGTTTTCCACTGCATTTTACAATTCAGCTTATTTCCTCATTGAATAGAAAACCAGTTTTACTGTATCTCTATTATTTTATGTTAAGCATCTTTTAATAATCTGTATTCATTTCGTTCTGCTCATAAAATCCGGATCATGATGGTAATTTCATACCACTAGATACCTATGATCCTAAAAGGTCGACTCGTGATGAGACCTATCCTCCAACTAACCCCTAAGCATTCTATCATTCTTGTGGGTCCCTCTTTTATTACAAAGAAGCGTTTCATTTCTTCCTTGGGGGATCCCTTGGTGAAGCAATTAGAAGGTTTATATATAGTCTTTTATCCATTTAGCCAACATCAATCCCTTTGGGCTTTCAACGCATTCTTCCCATAGAATGAGGGACAACCCCTTCTTGGGTCAATACACCCTAAAATCCCAAGAGACAAGGAAGTGGGGGGTTTTAAGTGATGGAAAGGTGTGAGTATGGCTAGGAATGGTAAGATGGATTTTCAAGGGAGTTCCTAGTAGCAAACCCACTCCTGAGGAAGACCACTTACTAGGGCACAATGCCAACCACCAAGGTGAAATAAGGAAAAAGGAATAATTTCCAAGCATATGTCATGAAATATAAAGTAGTCTAAGATACAACAAACTTAAATGACTCAAATATTGAAATGATACTCGCCATAATACATGAATTGTACTTCAAGGAGAAAGGCTCAATGCATCTCGAAAGCCAACTAGTGTGCTAGATGCCATCTGAAAATCTTGACCTCCGTGGTGGTGAGAAGGGTCTCCATCTATGCAAGTGGTTACTATTGGTCATGTAGCCTCTTGACACTCCATATCTACAATCTGAGGGCCTCAAGACACAATCTCCTTAGTTATCCCACAAAATGGGGATAACAAACCTTATATATAAAAGACTTAATTAAAAATGGACAACATCAAATTTTTTTGTTTGTCTTTTGCTATTTTTAATACAATAATCATTATAATAAAAACACAATAACTCATAATACACATAGATTCACATCTTGTAAAAGAAAAAGAATGTGAAAAACTAAAAAATATATTTGTCCGTAAAATTTAAGATTGATGTAATTTTGTTTTAGTTATATATAATGAGGTATCTTAATAAAATGATATTTGACTTTTAATCTTAGAATAAGAGCTAAAATTCCTTTTGATTGGTTAAGAGTTCGCCTTCTTTAAACATAAGGAAACATATTCATGACTCAAGATATAGAGGTATCTGGTAGGAGGGAAAGTATGCCCCCTTACAAACTACCAACAAGTCATTTTAGATGGCATGATTTTCCTTAAATGATGGTGATAAGTCAACACACATCCAAGTTAGCATTCATTTATGATTGTCCACCAATTAATAATTGAATTATGATAGATTTTTCCATATTCAAAAAAAAAAAAAAAAAATAATATTCAAATAAAATGATGAAAAGACTAATATTCAAATAAAATGATGAGATCTTGCTCCCGATAAAATTTAATTGCAATTTAATGTCTTTGACTTTTGCATGGATTTAAAGGTCGTAAAAAATGGCTCCAAGGCCCATAAATTTGTCTAAGTCGCAAAAGGAGAAAACGATTCCCATTTTTGAGATATACCCCTTGGAAAATATGAAGGCAATTTGATAACATTTGACTTTGACTCTAGCATGATCTTTGAGATTGTGTCTTATGGCAACTTCAAGATCAATGTGACAATAAATGTCATACAACTTTGAAAAAGCTTATTACCTCTGAAGGAAAGGACCCCAAAACAACAGTGGAAAGAGAAAATAATTTGAGAATTTTGATAAAAACTCTCTTTATCAAGCTTTTACCAAAAAGACAATTTGATACCACTTGCAAAAATCTTGCATTAACCACTAACCACGCAATTACCAATATATCAATGTCAACTCCACAAGATTTGACACCACGCAATTACCAATATCATTGTCAACTCCACAAGATTTGACACTCCACAAGATACAATGGATGAACTTTTATTATCAACATTCTTCAATAGAGGGCACTCTTCAAGTCACATCAAAGGACGACCTCAAAATACAAGACAACCATGTACTTGAGATATATCTCACATGCATATTACAATGACCTTTATGGAGGTAAGTGAATACACATGAACTCATGATGAAACATGAATGGGAACATGCATTACTTTGAGATGACAAAGTACTAATACTAAATATCTCTTCAACCCTTACACATGGGCTCATCTCTTTTTAGACTAAGACTAAATATCTCTTCAACCCTTAATTTCTATGTATTTCCTAACTTAAAAAAAGAGCCTTTACAAGCATACCAAGCTTTTATTACATACTAAGAAGATTCATAACAAGGAGATTGACCAATGGATATATGCTAATAAGGATATTTATCAATGGATATATGCTATAATTCGAATAGTCCTTAGCTAGGTTTTTGGGCGAAAAATTAGATAATTTTGGACAACAAATTCTTTAAGAATTGAGGCACATAGGATTGGAATTATTAGTGGGAAAATGAGCTAAAGTGGAAACATAGTTTGGCTTTGGGTGTATCATGGTTTAATTTTTAAAACTTAAAAAAAAAACTAAAATTCCAAGTTATGAGTATGAAGTTATGCCCTTAACAACATTATCCTATTTTGACTTATTTATCTCGGTGAAATTTACAAAGATTTCTTGCATAGAAAATGAGCAATAAACAATATAAGGGAATCCAAGGATTGTTGGAATTGCAAATTAGAGTACAAGCAAATGTAATACATCTTTGATTCATTCATAGGTATTTCTCGCAATGAAGACAAATGTACCCAAAAATATGGAGCTTATATACTATTTATTATATATTATTTGTCAAAAGAGTGGAAACAATACTTACCAATTATAGATAATAGAAAAGCAATATCTTGAGAACATAGATATGTTTTGTCAAGCCCCATCTAGAGTAGTATAGATGTTATGGTTGTGATAGCCTAAAATAACCTTTAAGAGATAGTTTTAATTCCAAAATCAAGAGGGTTTTTCATAACGCTAAAGACTTGATTATATTCTAATTTCCTTGTAGGCTACATTTATCCTTACCTGTGGAATAAATGGTTTATAACAAAATAGATAACATAAATATAACAATAGGATAATCTCATAATAATAAAATGACTTACATAGAAATAATTGTTGACTTATAAATATAACACTAATCACTAATGTGTGAAATCCTTATGGGTTGTAACAACCCCCTTTCAAGAATCAATTTTCCTCAGAGAAACTTAAATTATGGATGTCGTGATATCTAAAGTCTTTCAAATATCAAATCTTCTATCAATAGGTCCTTCCATTAAATGAGATATTATATTAGGGTTTTGGTCATCAATTTATTCTCTCTATTATTTAAAATGGGTTTTGGAATCAAGATCATATGACCTTCATAATATTAAGGAAGGAAAGTGTTTGAATTTTTAGCATTTTGTACCACCATCTTTTGTAAGCATGACACATGGAAGGTATTATGCAATCAAACACTTGCTGGAAGCTCTAGAGTATATGCAATCAATCCTGTTTTTGCTAAAATTCCATATGGTCCATAGTACCTTAGTCCATTTTTTTCTTATTTATTAATTTTAGTGATTTCTTCTTGTATGGTTGTAATCTTAGGAAGACCCTATCTCTTGCCACAAATTCCCTTTCACTTACGTGCTTATCTTGCTGCACTTTTATTTTCTTTCAGGAAAATAAAATATGTTTTATTAAATCCTTTAATATGTCTTGTCTATCTTCAAGAAAGTAGTGTACAATCGACTATTAAACCTCTTCAAGAGACCAATTAATTAAAAGAGGAGGATCAAAACTACATAAATACTTGAAAGGTGTCATACCACTAGACATGAGGTATGTTGTATTGTACCATTTGTCTACTAGGTACGACCATTTTACCCATGAGGATTGTTGTTCTACAACACAGCTCCAAAGATATCCTTCCAAGCATTTATTAACAACCTCATTCTACCATCAATGTGGGGGAAATAACTAGTTTTTGGAGTTAAGGTGGTGCCTACTAACTTGAATAGTTCTTTCCAAAAGTGACTCACTAACTTGGGATCTCAATCACTGTCAATGTTTTTGGGAAGACCATGCAACTTGTAATTATACTTCACAAATATATTTGCAACTTGGGAGGTATTGAAAGTAAAATCTATGGGGATGAAATGGGCATACTTGGAAAAACAGTCAACCACCATAAAGAAGGAATTATTTCCCCCCACCTTAGGCAATCTTGTCACAAAGTTCATGATAATAGATTCCTATATTTGGCTTGGCATGGGTAAAGGTTGTAGCAAGCCTAGAATCCTTATTTTTATGGTTTTGTTACTTTGACATGTTTCACATGAGGCCACAAAATATTTTACATATGTTTTTCCTGGTGCACAAATAAATTTTGAAAAATCCAACATGTTTATTGAAAAGAGATGGATGACATTCAATGAGAATGCTTATCTTGAATTTGTAGTTAGGAACAAGGTGATTCAATTTTTATACAAAATGATATCACCTGAAATTGAGTATCTATTTTCACCTTCTTCTTATGTATTTTGGAGTTCATGCAACATGGATGAAGCCATGTCATCCTTGGCATATTCAACAAGTAACTCTACTTTCCATCCCATTTCTGCTATGGATATGGTGTGAAGCTCCTTTACTCCTTGGGATAAGGATTCTTCCACCACATTGTTAAAGCCTTTCCTATGTTGAATCTTAAAGCCATACCCTTGGAGTGTGTTGACCCATTGAGCTTGTTTTTCACTTAAATTATTGTAGGCCAAGAGGTACTTCAAACTTTGATGATCCATTTTTTTTATAATAAAATGTTGCCCCAACAAATATTGTTTAAAATTTTATATGACATCCACTAGTGCTAGAATTTCCTTGTCATAAATTCATAAAAAAATTGTTTATCAGTGAACTTTCTACTTTCAAAGGTGATAGGCCACTAGTTTTGCATGATCACATCTCCTATTCCAATGCTTTAAGTATTGCATTCTATTATGAAAGGGTGTGACAAAATAGATATAACGAGTACTAGACTAGAGGTTATTTCCTTCTTCACATGCTATAATGCACCTTCTACTACTTATGACCAAATAAACTAATCCCTATTAGTCAAATTTGTGAGAGGCACCATGAGGCCCCCAAATCCATTGACAAAATTTCTATAAAATTTACAGAGCCCATTGAATCCTCTTAATTTCTTCATGTTCTTGGGAGTAGGCCAACCCATAATTTCTTGAATTTCAAGGGGATCCATTTTCAGTCCCTACTTACTAATAATGTGACCTAAGTATACAAACTCTATTTTTACATAGTTGCACTTGGATTCCTTCACATATAAAGATTTGACTCTTGGAATTTTAGCAACAATTACTAAGTGTCGAAGGTGATCTTCCATGTTTAGACTATAAACGAGGATTCCATCAAAGAAAGTAAGAACAAACTTCCTTAAGTAGGGTTTGAAAATTATATTCATGATACCTTGAAAAGTAGTTGGTGCATTGGTTAGTCCAAACAACATCACTCATAACTCAATTTGTCCTTGGTTTGGTCTAAATGTTATCTTGAATTGGTTTACTTCTCTCACTCTTACTTGGTGAAATTCAATATATCTTGGTGAATATCATGGCACCATGAAAATATGCTAATAACCCATCAATCCTTTGAATGGGATCTTTGTTCTTGATAGTCCTCTTGTTAAGCTCTTGGTAATCAATAGACATTTAGAATGAACCATCATTTTTACTAATTATCTTTATAAGGGATGCAAACGTACTTTTTTTAGGGACACAGTGGCCCATATTCATGATATCTTTGACAATTTTCTCAATTTCGTCTTAAAATAGTTTCAAATATCTATAAGGAGGAACAATTATCGATTTGGACCATGGTGATAGTTCAATAATGTGAGGCGTGCTCCCTCTCAAGTGGCATTCCATGGGGTACATATCAAAATACATTTGAAAAAGAATCAATAAGTTTCAATGTCTTCCTCTATCTCTTTGGGTTCAACATCCTGGGCTTCACATGCAATATTTTCATTTAGTTACATATAAAAACAAAATTAAGTTCTCCCTTAGCCAATTATTTACTCATTTAGTAAGTATATATAAATTTGTTAGGACTTGGGAATATTTTTATGGTGATCAACTAATGTCCTAGTTCAATTTTCGTACACATCTTAGACATGTTTGTGGCATATCTCCCAAAGTTTTTAACCATTGAGCACACATAACTACATCAGTTCCTACTAATGTAACCACACACACAAAAATCCTACCTCATGATTTCCCAAACATACCTTTATATCCTCGATCATTCCCTTGCACTCTATGGCATATTTGTTGGTGATATAAATTTGGAAGTTGTCTAAGGGAATAGTTTTTAGTCTTGATCCTAGCATTGTCTTCTTACAAATGAAGTTGTGAGTACTTCCACTATCAATAAAGGAAATGTTGGTTCTCTATTTTGTTTTACCTTTAACTCCAAGGGAATAGTTTTTAGTCTTGATCCTAACATTGTCTTCTTACAAATGAAGTTGTGAGTACTTCCACCATCAATAAAGGAAATGTTGGCTCTCTATTTTGTTTTACCTTTAACTTAGAGGATTTCATGTTGAGTGACACTTGACATGCCCTGCAAAGAAAGTATAAGCATGGTTGTCTCTTTTGGAAAATTTAGCATTAGCAACTAACTCTTATTCACCTTCTATTAGACCCTTGAGGCCAAATTTTGATGTATCATTTGGTTTATCAAGGACTTCAATCATATGGGTTCTACTAGGAGTGTTACATTCATGGTCCCTTGACTATTTCTCTTTGTAACTAAAACAAAGGCCTTCAAATCTCAAATCTACAATGATTGATGGGTCCACCACCCTACTTCTTGATTATGTATGGGAATAATTAAATCTATTATCATTCTTTGTCTATACTTTGTCGCCTAATCTTTGGGAAACCATTATTATATCTCTAAATGGACGACTCACTATAAGGAGGCCTCTAACAACATTTGCAAACGATTCATGTTTTTAAATAACATCTTCCAAAGTGACTAGTTTTGCAACTTTCTCAAATCATCTGATGTAATCTTTCAACATATATCCACTATCCTACCAGTAACGAGTTTTCCACTAATAGGTTATCTTGACGAATTCTTTGGAATAAATGGTCATAGACCTCATTTTCCTCATATGTTTTAGAGCTACAAAATAATATTCCCATGATAGAGTCTCAAAAGTTTGATAAAATAATGTCATTTATCCAAGGGCGACTTAAAATAGTAAAAACAACTAAATCAACATTTCAATAGATCTAATGTGTACATTTGAGAATTGTGTTGGAAGATCTAGATATTTGGTGGATATTTCACCATGTGAAATATCAATCCTTCTGCATTTATATTTTTATCAAGTTTTCATTTTTATATGACCCATGCATTTTCTAGAATTGTTTGAAAATGTCAAAAACATCTAAGTAGGCACTTTGGCAAATCTAGTTTAAGGAGCTCGAGACTCTATTGAGAAAAGTGGATTGAGGTATTGTTCTTTGTGTGAATCCATCACAATAATTTTTATTTCATCATTTTTGCATTCAATACTTGGCATCCATTTTTCTAAGCCATATCACCATGATTTACAATCTTTATCTAAGATGTTAGTTTTGATGTATTTTGCAACAATAGGTTTTAAAGGTTCAAATTGTAGGTAGATAATTGTGGGAAGGTCAAATAGGTAATGAAAAACACTCAAGAAGTTTCATATCTTGATTTGAGTGCTTTTGCAAGGAAAAACACGTGTTTTAGTGGGAAAAAGTGAATTTTTCTAAGGCGGCAAAAAACATGAAATGTCATTGAAAGTATCATTTTAGCATACCTTAATCTCTCAGAAGTGGACAATTTTGAGAATTATGGAAATTTAGTGTGAAGTAACAACTTAGAGACTACGCAAATAAACTTTCATATCTCACATGCATGCAATTATGATGTATTGGCATGCATTTAATAAAGGACTATCGGTTTGTTGGCAATACTCTATTTTTGTACCATATTTGCATTTTTGAGAAATGATGGAGTTTATAAGCCATGGGAGTGCCAAATAAGCATCAAAAGTTATGTGTCATTATATGAGTGCAAACCTTCTTCTATATCCCTTCATTTTAGTACAATTAATGTTCAAGGCATGCATTTCCAAGGTGGAATAAGATTCATGAAATGTTCCTATTTCGAGAAATGATTGAATCAGATGTGAAACTTGTGGTATCTTTTTTTTTTTTCATAGAAATTTGTTTGTGTAATTTCATATTTCATATAATTTTTTTATGCAAGAGCATTCCTAGGATTTCGATAGTCATGCACACCCAAAATTTGATTTTTAATTTCATGTTTTATTTCAAGCTTTTCGCAGATTTTCAACAACGACACTAATCCAGTGTTTTGATCAATGCACTCCCATATCTTGGATTCAGAGTCTAAATTTTGGATATGTTACAAAGGACACATTATCCCACCTTCACACCAAATTTCAAAATAAAATGTTGAGATTAAGTCCCATGCATAAGTCCAAAAGAAATGCACAAAGATTTGCAAACTTTATTTATGTCATAACAAAGGATTAATATTTTGATTGATGCAATCTCACTCTTGGAGTAAAGGTACAAAATTTGGATATATTGTATAGGACACATTCCTATGTATTCTCAATAAAATTCATAAAAAGTATCAAGGTTTGGTACCATGCATATGTCCTAAACCAACATGATGAAAATTTTAGACTTCTATAGAAATAACATGTTAATGTTTTTCCTTGCGTGCATTCAATACTTGGAGTTAGGATCTGAATTTTTTATATGATGTAGAGGACTTATTTCTTTATTGTACCTCCAATTTTCATAATAAAATATAAAGTTTAAGGTGTTCACCCAAGACAAACAAAACATAGAGCACAATAGGAAAACCCAAAATTTCTTCCACATATTTATCTTTTCAATTTGACTTTGAATATTCAAAATAAGAATTATGGGTTGTATTTGGAAGTAAAAGAGACAATTATTAAACTTGTATTAATTGTTTCAATGTCTAGGTTATCTAATGAAATGAAAAGCCTTGGGCACTAAACAATCATGTCTTCATAGCTTAAATATTTGAGACATTGATGTAATTGGTGCTTTGGGATCTCATAGATTGGCCTTCAATAGTTGGGCCCGTGTATAATCTAAAGACCGTGATGGTTCTATGAGTGTAAGAAGCTAATATTTCATGTATTTCCATTGAATAAAAGACAATGAAGTCGATGTTGTTGATTTTTCTCTGTATATTTCTTTTCTTAAGTGGATTTTTTTCTAGCATTAATCGTTTTATGCTGATAAATTATGTTGTGTGAATTAATTCCATCCCCACACTCAATCAAGAAATACAATAGAAATTTACAACTCAAGGAAAGGAAGATACACGTATATGATATTGCTAGGAATGAAGAAAGTATATTCTTCTTTCTAGAACAGATTTATAGTTGTTGTAAATGGGTTTTGATCGTGGAGGTGATGCTAACAATTATAAATTGTGAGGAGAGTATTCTTTGTGGAAGACGATACCATTGATGCTAAAATTTGAAATCCAAAAAAGATCACACAAACCCTCTTGTAGGGATAACCAGGAAGAAAAATCAAGGATGGAAACTAGGGTAGTGTTGTAAGCCTTAATCAATTACTCATACTGAAATTGATTTGTTAAATGAGTTAGCGACATTATTCCACCTTAAGGGTACTAAGTCTTCTTAAATGTATGTAGATGCATTTTTAATACGAGCCTTAAATTAATGATTAATTATTCTTTCAATGAAAATTAACATTATTTTCCTAGTATGATAATTAATTCTACAACTATGAAGTTAAGAAGCATATAAAATTAAATATATAAACAAAATGAAACGAGTTGAAAGAAATTATAAACAACTGCACCTAATCAAAACAACACTATCTAAGGCATCTATATACAAAAATGTAACTTAACAAAGAATAAATTGAAACATGTTTTTAAAAGGAAAAGTAAGAAAACTCAAAAGATAATAAAAGACATAGAGACAAACATATATGCCAACAAACATATATGCCAAGAAAAATGATTTCTTTATCAGTCAAAAGATTAATTTTGATATCCAAATAAACTAAATAGGGCTCACAATCGATTAAGCTTCGAACAAATGGGATGTTTACTAAATTATATGCCACTTGTTACAAATACAAAACCAATACAAGTGAAGCCACATACGGTTTAGCATTTGACAACCCCTACACCCGCATTGTCTAGATGGTATCTACATATATGTCTATGTTAGTCCTTTCGAAATGGACATAAAAATGGAACCATGAACTCAAATAAAAAAAAATTCCTAGAAAAGAAAGAAAGCATGATTTCACACTAATGCTTGAACTTTGTTGTAAGCCACCCTGACATTACAAACCTTTGTTGTAAGCCACCCTGACACTACAAACAATTGTTAGGGTACTTCATGAAAAATAAAAGTATGGGGTTTGATATGCAGATGAAAAACTCAAGTATACCTTCCCTTCTTCCCTCCTTTATCCAAGTCTACTTCCACTCCTTTTATAGAGGGTGAGATGGTAGATGAATAGTCATAATTTCTCCTAGATTTTTCTAAATAGTAGAATTTCCAAGCTAAATAAAATTAGTTTTTTTGGATGGATGGAATTTGGAAGGTCACATTTGTCAAACAAGGTTGGGGGCCTAGGAATATTATGGATCCAACAAATATATTAGTGTTCACATTTAGTCAACACACACACATAGAGAGAGAAACAAATTGTCCACATAAACAGTCCTTCACAACTGAAAATTTTTAGATATACAACAAGTTTATCTATCAAAACATAATTTTTTTTATACAAATCACTCAACATAAAAGTTTGTAGACTTCTCCATTTTGTGCAATATTCCAGATCCACTAAGGGATCTTATCTAAAAGATTAACAATAAGCTTCCCATTAATCACTAGTAATTCCAAAATGACTTGCCTTCTAGACTACTAATCCATTCCAATTTTCTATTTAATGCTCAGACATTGTAATACTCCACACGAGAAGTGGACAATATTTGTGAATGCGTTAATTCTTCAAGTGCACAAGAATGAGCCAAATCCCAATGAGTCATTATGTGTAAGTATGTGGTAATTTTGATAAGTGAATTACCATCGATTATATTATAATTAAATTTACAATAGTAATAATATAATAATAATGTGCACTTAGGGTTATAACTTCCTAGGGGCACCATCAGTGCAATGAACAAATGAGTGGGGAAATAGGGCGAGTTCAAGAATGACATTTTATTAATATTAACCAAGTGTCATTATTCCAAGACTTCCCATCTTTTTTGTCTTATGTGTCTTGTGTTTTATTTTCCAAAGCTTCATGGGAGGGCATGTGCTCTCCATTCAAATGTTGTATTCATGCAATTTTTGACAAGGGTATTCACTTAATATTGGGGAGGGAGGAATTTTATTTTGCCAAAGGGTATGTTTCCATATTATTCAACCATGAAAATATGTGGAAACCATGATTGAGTTTATGGATGATAACTGAGAGAAAGAGAAAATTAACTTGCAACTGAGATTTTCTAGTTCCAAGTAATAAATATTACTTGGAAAGTCAATCACTGGAGGGAAAGGGGGTAGACTGAGGGATTATATAGTAGAGAAGGGGATCCCATTCCTTTTGTTGTGAAAGTTGTGGGGGAAGAGAGGTTGGTTGATTATGATTGTTGTAGTCATAATGATATGAAATTTTAATTCCTTGGATGTGATATCTAGAAATTACACTGAGTGAGAGGAAACAAAGCCATAGCCAGTAAAGTTTTCTTTACTGTTTCATATCCTAGCACACATGTGGCACATACTTGAGTTGGTGCCCATGGATGGGAGGAAAAATTCTCCCATGGAACTATTTCCCTAATTGCATCACTAAAAAGATAAATAAATTAGTTGTTCTTGTTTAATTGTTGAAGACTAACCTTTATTGGCTCTGTCATGTTTAAAGATTATGTGCTTAATTGGGAAATGTAATTATGGAATTTAGGATTGTATCAAGAATGAATTTTGGATGGTCCGAAAGTTATTCATATGCAAATATTAAGGTTTTTATAGCCATCATGTTGTAATGTAGAGGGCATAATTTTTCCTCTGTTTTTAAATTAATTTTCAACTATGCCAAATGGATGTAATAGGCATTGCAGGTATCACAAAATATATCAAAATCATGGAATAAATGTAAATAATTTTCATCTGAAAGGACTTGATATGTATGCTATTGTGTTATCTCATGCACTAGTTGTAAATATTACATGTATCTTCAAAAAATATGTTTTATGTGTTGAAGTAGTTGAATTAGTCACATGGTGACCAGGGCCACAAAGTAACCATGGGGTTATTGAGTGGGCCCCATATGCCAACATGGAGGATCCCATGCTCGGTTAGGGAGGAGGTGGAATCCACACAGTAGGAATAGGATTTGTTTTGGAAGAGTGAATGATGGTAAGTGGTATCACAATACCACTTCGAAGCCTAGAGGTTTGGTTTTTAAAATTGGGTTGACACCACTAAGGTGAGTTATTGAAGGGTTGTTAGTGGTATTGAATACCATCTTGGAGCCTTGGAGTCCAACTTTAGAAACTAGTAGCTAGGATTCTAAAGTGATAAACACAAGGGTGTTTTTGCATACCATTTCAAATCCCCAAAGCATGGTTTTGTAAATTAGATTCTAAGCCCAGAACCCATAGGATGCATGCAACATGTCTTGGTGGTTTACCACTTTGAAGGGTGTGGGGCATGATAAAGACATGTGGTTTTAACCTCTTAAATTATGGATGGATGCCACATGTCTAAGTGGGACACCATAATAGAAATGTGGAGATCAGATAACAAGGGGGACCCACCAACCCATCAATCTCGAGATATGTGTCATGTAGAAGGATTTGTGGGTATGATAAGACCTCAACCCCACATATAAAATAATAATATATTTATATAAGTGTAAGTGGAGAAAATCCAAGGGTCACATGGACATGAAATGTAATGCAGGAGTAGACTTAAAGATGATATGACAGTGCTAGGAGGTGACACGTGAAATCTAGGTGGACACCACTATCGCGTAAAAATGCAACACATGCAATGCCATGTGAATAGAAGAAATCTAAAAAAATAAATTTGAGAACAAATTTTTTCTTTTGGGCATAACTAGATCATATGAAATCATAATGATATAAAATTTTAGGTGGAAATCCATAGTGATGATATGTATAAAAAGGTACTTGAGGGAAGGATCACATTTTCAACACCAAAATCCCAAAAATTGGAGAATAGTAGTTTTGAAAGAGAAAGATGGTACTTACTGTCAACAAACTCATTGATGATGAAATTTGGACAGTAAGGAATATGAGCAAGTTTAAGAAAACTCAAAGGGGAATTTGGTTAGATTCCAAAGGGTTTGGAGAGGAATTAGAAAAATATGCTTTAATTCACTATTCTAAAACACTTTTTAGTAGTTTGGAAACTATATTTGGAAGAAAATGACTTGAGATAGCAAATCCAAAAATATTTTCATAGTCAACATTTGATATCCTTAATTCAACCTAGACAACTTTTTCACAACGAAAATTTTCCAATTTTGCACTATTTGAAAGATAGTGATTTTCACTAGATTTTCTAACACTCGACAAAGTGCAAAAAGTGGAAGTTTGAAATTTCTAGATTGATGCAAAAAAATTATTGGAGTGTTGGATCACCGAGATAATGTTCTTGAGTGTTTACAATCATAATCATTATAAGTTACCGATATATTTTTTTTTTTCTGGTTCTCACCATATTTTCTTCTACAGATGGTAGAATTTGGTCTTTGATCTTGATTGCACCGATAAATAGCGCAAAAATTGGGAAAACATGGTAAATTTTAGGATCTATAACTTTTAGCTCCAAAGTTGGAATTGAGCATGCGTATAGTTGTTGGAAATGTATTTTAGAGGAGAATATAACAAAAGGGTTAGGTTTTCAAAAGGTGATTCTGGTTGTTTCATAAAATTAGCACATTGTAACCTTTGGGCTTGAATTGATAAGGTAATGGTCAATGTGGATGAACCCTAAAGTAATTTAAACTTTGGGGAAATGAGTATAGGATAATATATGAATGTACCATATGAAAAAATGACTAAGTATGGTTACAAATATTTTATAATGGTGCTTATGCAATGGCGTGGAGGCACAACTGGATGGGTAAAAGCATGGTAGCCTAAGGCGCGTGTTAACTAGTGTTAAGGTTTAAGCTATTATTAGGTTTCTTTTCAATTTACTAGATAACCATAGCATAGATAGGATCACTGAGAAATACACAAGCACAAGAGACACATCATTTATCTCGGGAAACCCTCATGGGGGAGAAAACCCAACAAAAACTTCCTTAATATAGATAGCTAATACAATGCCAAGAGAATAAACCAAACAATACAGAAAGTCCTCTCCCAAGAATGCGCCTCTCTCTCTTCCTTCTTCTCCAACTATAGCTCCAAACTTGCGCTCTGATGAACAAGTGAGTGAATGAACAAATGAGGTGCTAGCCTCTTTTATTTATACAATCTGGCAGGTGCTGAACTGAGGTGTCTTTTCACTGGTAGGGCCGACTTCTCATTTTGGGTGGTTATAACCACTTTAATACATTCTGGGGGCTGAATTCTCATTTAGCCTATTACAATTAGGGTTTGACCAATCCGCAAAAGGGGATTTGGTCATTTACAATACCTAACATGATCAATCCACAAAAGGGGATTGATCTAATGAATAATACATCAATAATAAATAGAATACTCTTTGTCGTTACAATATTTCAACACCCCCCCTTAACAAGAAGGGTATTCTACAACAACATCAGGTGAGAGAGAGGACAACATCATCAACGACATCTTTGGAACATTGACTGACGTATCTATAAATCATCGAAAGTTTTTCTCATCATCAGTATCATCATTCCCAACAGAGAACTGGAATGGTATCATCATTTGCATCAACATGGATTAGTATAAAACTAATACATCATCATCACAACACGAGGCTGGTCACATCATCACAACATGAAGCTAGCACATCATCACAACACGAGGTTGGTACATCATCACAACACGAAGCTGGCACATCATCAGAGCACAAGGCTGACACATCATCACATCACGAGGCTGGCACATCATTACAACATGAGGCTGACACATCATCACAACAATTAAGCTGGCATCACAACACTAGGATAGCACATCATCACAACAATTAAGCTGGCATCGCAACACTAGGCTGGTGCATCATCACAACAATTAAGCTGACATCACAACACTAGGCTGGCAGTGGTTGGCACATCATCACAACAATTAAGATGACACATCAACACAACAATTAAGCTGGCACATCAACACAACAATTAAGCTGGCATATCAACACTACTCCCCCTTTCAAGGGAGGCCATTTCGGACTATACCAAGCTTATCTCGAAAGTGATCAAACTTTACATGAGATAGAGGCTTGGTCAACACATCAGAAACCTGTTCATCTGTGCTAACATATTGGAGCTTTATGGCTCCTCTCTACACCATGTCATGGATGTAGTGATATCAGATCTCTATGTGTTTAGAATTGTCATGAAATACATGATTCTCTATCATCTTTATGCAGCTCTGGTTATCACATAAGATCATGGTTGCTTCCATGTCTAGGTATAATAGACCTGTCAACAACTTCTGAAGCCATATGGCTTCACAACTGGCAGAACATGCAGCAATGTATTCTGCTTCCATTGTGCTGAGAGAAATGCTTGATTGCTTCCTACTTTTCCATGAGATCATGGCTGACCCCAGACATAAACAACATCTTGAAGTGCTCTTCCTATCAGAGATACTTCCAGCCCAATCTGAATCAGTGTACCCACTCAGTATGAAGTCATGATCTCCATCATAACTGATACCACAATCTAATGTACCCTTAAGGTACCTCATCACATGTTTTGCAACAACTAGGTGAACATGTCTGGGTTCTACCAGAAACTGACTCAAAGTGTTCACATCAAAACATATATCTGGTCTGGTGTTCATCAGATACATCAACGATCCAATGATCTATCTATACAGCGTAACATCAATCAATTCTGACGAAGTGTCGACTAGGAGCTTCAACTTTGTTTACATGGGTGTATTCATGGACTTGCACTCCAACATATCAAATCTCTTCAGGATTTCAACTGCATACTTCCCTTGGTTAAGGAAGATCATCTCTAGACTCTACCATACCTCAATACCTAAGAAATAATGCATTAGGCCAAGGTCTTTCATCTCAAATTCTGCAATGAGCTTCTTCTTACATTCAATGATGATCTTTTCTTCTCCAGTTAAGAATAAGTCATCCACATACAACAATAATATAATAGGCTCATCATTCATAACCTTGAAGTAGAGGTTAGAATCTGCTTTACTCTTGGTAAATCCCAAGCTCATTAGAAAACTGTCAATCCTTCCATACCAAGCTCTAGGAGCTTGCTTCAATCCGTACAGAGCCTTCTTCAACTTGCACACATGAGTCTTCCTGTCTTCAACTTCAAATCTTTGAGTTTGTTCTATATACACTTCTTCTTCAATGACACCATTCAAGAAATTTATCTTTACATCCATCTGGTGTAACTTCCACTTCATCTTAGCTGCAAGGGCTATGATGGTTTTGATCGAAGTGTATTTGGCTACAGGAGAAAATGTCTCTTCATAGTCAATGCCTTCCTTTTGATAAAAGCCACAAGAAACAAATCTTTATTTATACTTTTCAATACTTCCATCAACATCATGTTTTATTTTGAAAATCCATTTGGAAGATACCACATCCTTTCTCTTCGGTCTCAGAACTATTTCCCATACATCATTATTTATGATGGATTGATATTCTTCTGTCATGACATATGCCCATTCTTTCTTTTGAATGGATTCTTCAAAGAAGGTAGGCTCCTTCTCCAAGAGATCACACATCAAAGCCATATAACTGGAGAATGGATTAGGTCTCTTTACTTGTATCATGGTTCCTTTAGGGACACCATACTTTTCTCCATCTTGAATAAGTTCCCTTGCCCAAGATTTCTTTCTCTTATGGGAGATCGTCATTTGGGGAGGTTCTTGAAATTCTACTATGTCATGATCTTCTAGAATTTCCTCATCAGGGGAAGCTATGACTTCCCTCATTGGTTCTGCAACTCTAGGAGCTACATGTTCCTCTTCATATACTTCTTCAAGCTGGCATCTTCCTGATCTTTTGACTGTTGCATCTTGATCAAAGGTCACATCCCTGTTGATCTCAATATGATGGTGACCTAGTATATAAACTCTGAAGGCCTTGGAGACCTCACAGTATCCAATAAATATTCCCTTCTTTCCTGAAGGGTCCAACTTGTTTCTCTTCTCTTTTGGAATATGTACAAATACTGGGCAACCAAATATTTTGAGATGGCTTACTTCTGGCTTCTTTTCGGAGAACATCTCTTCAGGGGTCTTGAACCTAAGTGTACTATGGGACAATCAATTTTGTACATATACTGTTGTTTTTGCTGCTTTTGCCCATAAGCACATTGGAAGATCTGATCTTGTATCATGGTCTTCACTGCTTCCATTATAGCTCCGTTCTTTCTTTCTGCTACACCATTTTGTTGAGGATTTTAGGGAGTTGTGAGCTACCTCTTGATCCCGACATCTTTGCAAAATTTTACAAATTCTTTTGAGGTGTATTCTCCTCCATTAACTGACATGAGTATCTTGATCTTTCTTTCAGAAATTGTCAGACAGTTGGCTTAGGTTGATGGATAGTTTATATGTATTGTTGGTTGTCATTGATGTTAACTATTGGATAGTGATATTGTAGATTGATGTCAACCCTTAGTGATTGATGTCAACCCTTGGAGAAAGTACGGTAGCGAATTCCAGTAGCACAAAGGTTTGGGTAATGGACCCAAGTTTTTTTGATGTAAAGATGACTCATTATTGTCTTGTCATGGTTGATAATAAGTACAAATGGATGAAATCCAAAGTGGTCCCCTTATGGTGAAAGCCCTCACGGGAAGACGCTTTGCGGATTGAGTTATCCTAGAAGTATGGTTAGAGAACCCATGCTTATTTTTGGAATAATGAGATGAAGGTTAGTGATTTTTTTAGTGAAACTATCCTATATGGATAGTTCTTGTCATGCCATTTCTGATGGTATGTGGAATGTCACATAACTCCTCACGGTTAGAGAGTTATGACCATGAGAAGTTGGAGAACCCAGGTTTGGGTAATGGACCCAAGTTTGTTTGATAGATAATGGTACGAGTTTTGATATATTTTCAGGTAATACTATTCTATATGGATGATACATGTCATTCCATTTCTGTTGGTATGTGGAACGTCACATAACTCCTCACAGTTCGAGAGTTATGGTCTTACGAAGTTGGAGGACCTTCTTATGTCATCTAGAAGCCCCAAAAGGTCAAAGTAGTCAAAGTGGTTTAAGAGATTTTAAAAGGTAAATAATAAAGTGAAGTGATGAATGTATTATAATTCAAAGTGAATACAAAATAAATTATTTCAATAATAAATATAATGGATAAATTAGAAGTGGGTTAACCCTAAAATAAGGAAAGTGGGCAAAGTGACCTAGAAGATGTTTTTAAGGAAGCTACTTAGAGAGTATAAATAAGAGGCAAGACTCTCTCATTTTACATTACACTTGAGAATATTGAATATTTATAGGTTTTTGAGGTAACCAAAGGATATCTAAGCCTAATTTCCGAGGGAAGGTGAATAAAAGAAGGCCAGAATTCAAGGAAGGATAAATTATTTTGATGATGCTTTCTAAGGTATGTTATTTACAGGTCATCTCACCATTTTCTCAATAATTTTTTTTTATAGAATGATTCAGATTGTGAAATTGATATTCCATTGAGGAAACATATCCAAGTATCTGTGGTAAAATATTTAGCTTGTGGGTCGTTGTATTTTTGGAGTTACACTCCGTGGAAAATAGGGTTTGTGGCTACTCCTAAAACTAGTCAAAAACATGTGTTTCAGGTAAAAACATCATAAATTCTTCATAATAGATCCAAATTCAGTAAGACCAAATGTGTTGGTCATAGTATAGTCTATAGTATGTTTTGTAACATTTTCATATTGATTCAACAAATATTCTGTGCGGGTCACGCTCTACAAGGTCGCTCTCTAGAATAAGCTAGAATTCAACAAGGTATGCCATTTTTTCTATAAATCCTTTTCTGAGAGGTTCCAAGTAGTGAAACCTGGAGGAATTGCATAAATCACACTGAATAACATTGTGTATTAGTTTCATATCTTTATTCATTACAGGTACAAAGTTATGATTATTTCAAGTTAGGGTTGTTGACTAATACAAAACTAGTCATGCGAGACTAAAGAAAAGTTTGATGAAAATGCTAGTCTCTTGTTGTTTAAAGTTAAGGAAGGTTTGCAGGTATGTGATCATATACACCAGGTCTATTAAAATGTTACAAATCATATTTGATGATGAAATTTATGAGGGTTTTGGTTGAGGTACAAGTTGGGTACATGGTTGAGACAAGTAGTTGATGAGTTGGCACATACATAAGATGTATAGTTGATGATGTTGGTACATATTGACGAGTCATAGTTGATGAGTAGTTGACACATGATTGGTACATACTTGGTACATGGTTGGTTTCACTTGTTTATGGTACAGTTTGATTACAGATTGTTTGGTACAGGTTGGTGCATGGTTGATGCACTTGTTTATGGTACAGGTTGGTGCATGGTTGATGCAATTGTTTATGGTACATATTGATTACAAGTTGAGGTACAGGTTGATGCATGGTTCAGGTTATTGGTAAATGTTTTTTGGTATAGGTTGATTGGTATAGGTTTACAGTAGTATATCTCAAAGTGATAGTGTGACAGTAGTTCCATCATTCTACTTATTCGTCAGGGCGATTGGATGGGGAAAGGACAGGTGGTTTTATCCACCTTCCGGTTGTAGTCGGAGAACATAGGGGGTTGTAGCCTCCTTTTGGTTGTATCCAGATAATTAGGGAGTTGGATCTTCCCTCGGGTTGTAGCCTAAGAAACTAGGGGGTTGGAGCCTCCTTCCAGTGGCAGTTGGAAAACAAAGGAAGTTGGTGCTTCCAATGAATTTAATTCTTCAAGACATATAAGAAAAAAACATTTCGTGGTTTTCTCCCACTTTGGGTTTCCACGTAAAAAACTGTTGTACTGTGTATGTGTATGATTGTTCATTTCTTATTTATTCTACAACTATTGGATGATAATGCTACATTGATATAACACTTGGATTATATGGTTAAAAAGGATTAAATTGCTCTATTACTGATTCACCCCCCTCTAAGTAATCCAACAATTGGTATCAGAGCGACGTTCCTTCAGGAAAGAGTTTAACCACTGGAAGGAGATCATGGATTATTATGAGAATGGAGTACCAAAGTTTAATGGTCAGAATGGTTTTAAGTATGAGACGTGGAGAAAAAGGACTGAACTATTTTTACAGGCACATGGACATTATATTTGGCTATCAGTTGTTACAGGATATGATAGTTCAAAAAGGGCAAAGATTCCAACCAAGAAGGAATTGAAGAAGAATAACAAAATAGCAATAGATTTCATCTGGGAAGGATTACCTAAACCGGTAAGAGAAAAGGCTAGTAAATGTTCATCAGCCAAAGAACTTTGGGATAAGTTACATGACATATATTCTTCACCCATCGCAGATTCAGAAAATGCCAAAGAAGATGTAGATACAGAACAAGAAGAAAGATGCTCATCATGTCAGAAAGATTCAAAAGAGGAAGAGTATGATGAAGCAGAAGTTGATTACAGAGAAAAAATGATCAGTACAATTAAATATCTAAGGAAAGAAAGAGAAGAAAACAAGTAATCCAAGAAATAATTGATGAAGCAAAAACAAAGTGTTCAATGTTCTGAAAAAGGTCAGCAGGTCATCAAGAATTTAAGAGCATAACTAGAAGAGGCCAGAAGAATTGAAGAAACTCTAGAATATCGAAAGAAATTTTTAGAAGCCAACATAGCAGCACAAAAGGAAGAAGCAGAAAAGAGAGAAAAAATAATGATGGATCATCTCAAGGAAAGAACCAATGACTTAAACCAACTTGAGGAAGAGTTTGGTCAAGAATAGAGAAGACTGGAAGAAGAAATAATTACATTGAAAATCCAACTTGAAGAAGCAAAGAGAACATAAGAGGTCATGAAGTCTCAGATAATGAAGAAAGAATAAGAGGTTGAGAATCTTGAAGAAGAAGTTGTCACACTAAGATTCAAAATCGTCAAGCTTAACAAGAACGTTGAAGAGATAGAAACATCCACATCAGTTGTAGAGAATGAAGAGAAGCACTCTACATTGCTAGAAAAGAAGAATGAAGAAAATATAAAGAGTTATGCAGAAGTACTCAAAGGAAGGAATCATGGTCAACCAGAATCTAAGAAAACTATTGAAGATACATTTTCAAGAATACCATCCATGTTCAAGCCACAAATAATCTTTAATCATGATCATGATGAGTCAAGGAAAAAATTCAGAAGGACTATGCCACAAAGAAGATCATTCACTCCCAAGTATGAAAATTTATTTTATGGTCATTGTTTTTATTGTACTAACTTTGGACATAGGGTTGCAGATTGCAGGGATTATAAAATAAATGTTCAAGCAGACCATGCCTATGTGGTTGCACGTAACATTGAGTGTTACAAATTTCATAACTATGGACAAATAGCCAGTGATTGTATAAGCATGATCGATACTTCCATGGAAGAGAATACTGATATCAGATATAAAAAAGTATGGATAAGAAAACAGGAAGAACAGGTGAACAAAGACCAGGTACCAGAGATCGCAAGATGTATAATAAAACGAGATGAAAAAAATTCTACAGAGAAAAGGAAATATGTCAGATACAGAAAGGTTTGGAAAATAACTGAAAGAAAGGAAGGACAGGTAAATAAGGAACAAGTTCAAGGGATTGTACTTTCAAGCTTTGTAGTGAAAGATGAATCCACAGATAGAAAGAAAGAAGTCAGAGCTCAGAGAGATAATGAATCTACCAATGAAGATGATGATGAATCTACCAATGAAGATGATGATGAACACACATCAGAGCAGGAATTGTTCTGAGCCATCTGGCTTAGAGACTCCCAATTAATATGAATATTAGACAGGGGGAGTCAATGCGATAGCTGTGACAGACCAAAGAACCATCCTTCGAGTAGCTTGCAGAGTTTGAGAAGACAGATTTAGAGCAATCAGTTAGCATAAGTACAGTTTGATATATTAATCAAGACTCCAAAATAATATAGTGATAAATGGGTCAACATTATGGAAAATTGCGCAAGTAGAGTCTTGGATAGTATGGACAGAGATGGATTCGTAAGAACACTTTGCAGGTTTGGATAGATATATGATAGTGGACGAAAGAATGGATTCATAGATTGGCTTAGAGAGTGGTTCAAAGAAAAATGAACATTATCATAATAGATGATAATTACACAGGAAATGGCTCGAACAATGCTAATGGATTCCAAATTGACAGATATTTTTTGGACACATGCAGTGCATACATCAGTTCACATTCAAAACAAAGTAATTCTCAGAAATAACAATGAAAAACCTCCCTACGAACTATGGAAAGGAAGCGCAGACAACAACCTCTACATCAAGGTAACTCAATGTAATATTTTATTAATTGAAATTTATGTTGATGATATTGTTTTGGAAGTACTAATGACAGGTTAAGCCAAAAATTTGCAAAGAGATATGCATAATGAATTTGAAATGTCATTACTTGGAGCACTATCCTTCTTTTTGGGTCTTCATATATGTCAAAGAAACCAAGGAATTTTTATTTCTCAAACTAAGTATATCAGAGAAATGCTAAAGAGGTTTGGAATGGAAGATTGCAAACCAATTACCACTCTTATGCAAACCAGTTACCACTCTTATGCAAACCAATGGCAAGTTGAGCAAAGATGATGATTCAAATTCTACAGACCAGAGGCAATACAGGTCAATGATTGGTAGCTTACCATATGTGACAACATCCAGACCAGATGCAATGCAAACAGTGGGACATGTGGCATGATTTCAAGAAGCACCAAAGGAATCACATGTATTATAAGTGAAGAGGATTTTCAGATATCTCAAAGGAACATAAGAGTTTGGATTCTGGTATCCAAAAGGAAAGGATCTATCACTTATTTCCTACATAGATGCAGATTGGGCAGGTTGTATTGATGACTGACAAAGCACCAGTGGAGCAACGTTCTACTTGGGTGAGTGTTTAGTATCATGACTAAGCAAGAAACAATCATCAATATATTTATCTACAACTGAGGCATAGTATATTGCAGCAACATCATGTTGTACATAGGTTCTTTGGATGAAACAAACTCTGACATATATACAGGTTGAGTATGATGAGCCCATTCCAATCTATTGTGATAATACAAGTGCCATCAATATCTCAAATAACCCTGTAATGCACTCCAAGACGAAGCACATTCCAATAAAGTATCACTTTCTACGGGAGAAAGTTGCAGAAAAGAGCATCAGAATTGAGTATGTGGGCACAAAAAAACAAGTGGCAGACATCTTTACAAAACCACTTCCACATGAAGCCTTTGAATATCTTCGCCATAGACTAGGAGTAATTTGTACTCCAAAATGAATACTTTTGAATGCTTATCTTATATGTCTTAGATGTACATGAGGAAACACCATAAATAGGACAAAGGGGGAGAGATTTATCAGATGCAAAAGGTAAATGCTTGGAGAGAGAGCATAGAGGCATGTTTCCAATGGGAGTGATTGTCACAAGGGAAGAATGAGCGATATGACTTCAGAGTGATACCCTTTATCAAAGAGGGAGATATTATTCATATGAAGGGAAAGAGAGTAATCAAAGGATTATAAACACAAAGAAAAATCAAAGGCACGTAGATAGGGGGAGCATCCCCAAGGAGAGTTCAGTTAGGGGGAGAAACCCCAAAGGGATATACCCTTTTACATTGATGTCAAAGGGGGAGAGATAGAAACATTGATAAAGAGTATAAGCATGAATGTTATCATGACTAAGTGTTGCCATCAATGCCAAAGGGGGAGATTGTCAGACAATTGGCTTAGGTTGATGGATAGTTGGTATGGATTGTTGGTTGTCATTGATGTGAACTATTGGAGAGTGATATTGTAGATTGATGTCAACCCTTAGTGATTGATGTCAACCCTTGGAGAAAGTACAATAGCGAATTCCAAGAGCACAAAGGTTTGGGTAATGGACCTAAGTTTGTTTGATGTAAATATGACTCGTTTTTGTCTTTTCATGGTTGATAATAAGTACAAATGGATGAAATCCAAAGTGATCCCCTTATGGTGAAATCCCACACGGGAAGAAGCTTTGCGGATTGAGTTATCCTAGAATAATGGTTAGAGAACCCATGCTTATTTTTGGAATAATGAGATGAAGGCCAGTGAATTTTTCAGTGAAAATATCCTAGATGGATATTGCTTGTCATGCCATTTCTGGTGGTATGTGGAACGTCACATAACTCCTCACGGTTAGAGAGTTATGGCCATGAGAAGTTGGAGAACCCATGTTTGGGTAATGGACCCAAGTTTGTTTGATGGATAATGGTATGAGTTTTGATATATTTGTAGGTAATAATATTCTATATGGATGATACATGTCATTCCATTTCTGGTGGTATGTGGAACGTCACATAACTCCTCACGGTTTGAGAGTTATGGTCTTACGAAGTTGGAGGACCCTTTTATGTCATCTAGAAGCCCCAAAAGGTCAAAGTAGTCAAAGTGGTTTAAGAGATTTTAAAAGGTAAATAATAAAGTGAAGTGATGAGTGTATTTTAATTCAAAGTGAATATAATTTAAATTATTTCAATAATAAATTTAATGGATAAATTAGAATTGGGTTAACCCTAAAATAAGGAAAGTGGGCAAAGTGACCTAAAAGATGTTTTTAAGGAAGCTACTTGGAAAGTATAAATAAGAGGCAAGGCTCTCTCATTTTACACCACACTTGAGAATATTGAATATATATAGGTTTCTAAGGTAACCAAAGGATATCTAAGCCGGATTTCTGAGGGAAGGTGAATAAAAGAAGGCTGGAATTCAAGGAAGGATAAATTATTTTGATGATGCTTTCTAAGGTATGTTATTTATAGGTCATCTCACCATTTTCTCAATAAATTTGTTTATATAATGATTCAGACCGTGAAACTTCTATGCCATTGAGGAAACATATCCAAGTATCCGTGGTAAAAAATTCAGCTTGTGGGTCGTTGTATTTTTGGAGTTACACTCCATGGAAAATAGGGTTTGTGTCTAGTCCTGAAACTAGTCAAAAACAGGTGTTTCAGGTAAAAATGTCATAACTTTTTCATAACAGATCCAAATTCAGTAAGATAAAATGTTTTAGTTATAGTATAGTCTTTAGTATGTTGTGTAATAGTTTCATATTTATTCAACAAATATTCTGTGCGGGGCACACTCTACAAGGTCTCTCTCTAGAATAAGCCAGAATTCAACAAGCTATGTCATTTTTGCTATGAATCATTTTCTGAGAGGTTCCAAGTAGTGACACCTGGAGGAATTGCACATAACACACTAATAAAATTATGTATCAGTTTCAGATCTTTATTCATTATAGGTATAAATTTATGATTATTTCAAGTTAGGGTTGTTGACTAATCCAAAACTAGTCATGTGAGACTAAAGAAAATTTTGATGAAAATGATAGATTCTTGTTGTTTAAAGTTAAGGAAGGTTTGTAGGTATGTGATTATATACACCAGGTCTATTACAAAGTCACAAATCATATTTTATGATGAAATTGATGAGGGATTTTGGTTGAGGTACAAGTTGGGTACATGGTTGAGACAAGTAGTTGATGAGTTGGCACATACATGAGGTGTATAGTTGATGATGTTGGTACATATTGATGAGTCATAGTTGATGAATACTTGACACATGATTGGTACATACTTGGTACATGGTTGGTTGCACTTGTTTATGGTATAGGTCGATTACAGATTGTTTGGTACAGGTTGGTGCATGGTTGATGCACTTGTTTATGGTACAGGATGGTGCATGGTTGATGCACTTGTTTATGGTATAGGTTGATTACAGGTTGAGGTACAGGTTGATGCATGGTTCAGGTTATTGGTACAGGTTGATTGGTACAGGTTTACAACAACATATCTCAAAGTGATAGTGTGATAGTGGTTCCATCATTCTACTTATACGTCAGGGCAGTTGGATGGGGCAAGGATAGGTGGTTTTATCCACCTTTTGGTTGTATCCATAGAACATAGGGGGTTGTATCCTCCTTTTGGTTGTAGCCATATAATTGGGGAGTTGGAACTTCCCTCATGTTGTAGCCTGAGAAACTAGGGGGTTGGAGCCTCCTTCCAGTTGAGTTGGAAAACAAAGGAAGTTGGTGCTTCCAATGAATGTAATTCTTCAAGACATATAATAAAAATCATTTCGTGGTTTTCTCTCACTTTGGGTTTCCACATAAAAAACTTGTCTACTGTGTATGTGTATGATTGTTCATTTTTTCATTGCTTATTTACTCTGTAGTTATTGGATGACAATTCTACATTGATATAACACTTGGATTATATGGTTAAAAATGATTAAATTGATCTATTACTGATTCGGCCCCCTCTTAGTATTCCAAAAATATTCTCTATCAAGGCTTTGAATTCCTTGAATTTACTGAACATTTCATCTTTTGATTTCAAAAAGTAAACCCAGGTTTTACGAGAATAGTCATCAATAAAAGATACATAATATACATACCCACTGATGGAGGATGATGGCATTGGGCCACACACATCTGAGTGAATGAGTTCCAAGACCTCTTCTTCTTTACTGTCTCTCTTCGGAAAAGGGTTCTTGATGTTCTTCCCTTGTGCACATCCATTGCACACACCTTCATGGTCAACCTTGAGTTTTGTAAGACCCGTGACTTCCTTGCTTACATACAATAATGCCTTGTTTTTGATGTGGGCTAATATCCTATGCCAAAGTTCACATGGATTCTCAATGGCATGGGTCATGGCTGCTTCTGAGTGACCCTTTGATTTATACAAGTCACCTTCTTCTTTTCCAATAACGATTGATTCTTTCATGGTTTTTCCTTTAGCCCACATAAGAACTTCTCCATCGATAAAGGAAACTTTGAAGCCTTTATTTTCTAAAGCTGATATGGAGAGTAGGTTCTTTGTCAAACCTGGTACATAGAGTACATCCTTCATTTTCATTGGAGTTCCTGAATTACGCTTGTAGTTTGATTCTCCTACTCCCTTGATAGGGTATTGATAATCATCTCCAAGTGTAATTTTATGGGAAAAATTATTTTCTGAAAGGAAAGACAGAATGTCTCTTTGATCTTTCATGTGCTTGGAAGCATCACTATCAATGAGCCAAGTGTACTCTCCAGTTGATACTGATCCTGAGAGGGACGAGATTAAGACATAGTCTTCAATTCATTCTTTTATCATCTTTGTGGGTGGCTCTTCATCTTCAACTGCATGGGCATGATGCCTCTTGTTTTTCCTTTTGTATTCTTCTCGTCTATCTAGACAATGTCTCGCAATATGTCCCATCTTGTCACAATGGTAGCATTGGTAAGATGAGAAATCTCTTTCTTTTCTTTATCCTTTCTTCTGGAATCTCCTTGGTTGAGATTATTTATATGTGAATTTGTTTTGGGGTTGAGACTCTTTATGAGTTTATTTCTGGAAGTAAGACTTCTTTCTTCCTCCTTTAGTGTGAGTAGCTAGGGCTTGATCTTCATCTCTTGATAGTAAATCTTCTCGGTTAGCTACTCTTGATTCTTTTGAATACATTCTTCCCAAAGAATGTCAAATTTTAGTTTCTCTTTTCTGGTATAAATATTTTGGATGAATGCATCCCAAGGTCTTGTGGGACCATTAAGGGTCGTCATTATGAGTTTGTCTTCATCTATAGTATCTCCAATTGCTTCTAGTTGTTCTTTGAATTGTGATATTCTGGAGAAATGTTCCTGGATCACTTCTCCTTTCTGCATCCTTATATTCTTGAGTTGAGTTCTTAGATTCATCTTCTGAATGTTCTTTCCTTCATATAACCTGGTTAGGGCATCAAACATTTATTTTGGAGTCTTCTTTGAAGACACTTTAGGAATCAAGTGATCTTTGATAGAATCTGTAATGATTCTTTTAACCCTAATTGTGTCCTTTTGGTGCTTTGCTTTATCTGCAGCATCAACAGGTTCTGGTACATATTATTTAACGAATCTTGCTAGGTCATTCTCTTCAAGAATGAGTCCAATCCTATACTTCCAGGCACAAAATTTTTCCACTCCTTCTATCTTGTCAACAATCTTAGTGCTTGTAGACATCTTTTACCTGGAGCTAGGAAAATGACTGAAAAATGAAAATGCTCAAAATTGAATTCCGAACTTACCAAGAGGTGCGCTTGGCTGAGGTGAGTATCCTGGTGTGGTTAGATTTCAAAAAATACAACTTTTACGCTTTCAAACTTGATCATCGGATTTCTGGACTGGTGCTTTTCATTTTCTGGTACCTAGTGAAAACTAGGGTTTCACTTTTCGGGAGATCTAGCCACTGAAAAGGTGCACCGAAGATGCCAAATTGTTGCTTGTGGTAGGGCACACTTTTCTAGATGGCTTTGGGGATGAAATTATTCTTCAATAAAAATCCCTAATTTGCATGTACGACAACAATGACATTTTTCTTCTTCTTGTGAAAGATGTTGTCTTCCGCTTAGCTCTGAAACCATGTTAAGTTTTAATCTATTATTAGGTTTCTTTTCAATTTACTAGATAACCATATCATATATAGGATCACTGAGAAATACACAATCATAAGAGACACATAATTTATCTCGGGAAACCCTCATGGGGGAGAAAACCCAACAAAAACTTCCTTAATATAGATAGCCAATACAATGCCAAGAGAATAAACCAAACAATACAGAAAGTACTCTCCCAAGAATGCGCTTCTCTCTCTCTTCCTTATTCTCCAATTGCAGCTCCAAACTTGTGCTTTGATGAACAAGTGAGTGAATGAACAAATGAGGTGCTAGCCTCTCTTATTTATACAATCTGGTAGGTGCTGAACTAAGGCATATTTTCACTGGCAGGGCCGACTTCTCATTCTGGGTGGTTATAACCACTTTAATATATTCTGGGGGCCGACTTCTCATTTAGCCTATTACAATTAGGGTTTGACCAATCCGCAAAAGGGGATTTGGTCATTTACAATACCCGACATGATCAATCCACAAAAGGGGATTGATCTAATGAATAATACATCGATAATAAATAGAATACTCTTTGTAGTTACATTATTTCAACAACTAGCAGGTTGAATGTTGGACCAAGGATGGCTAGGAGTACTTAAAAAAATGGCAACGCTCTGAAGGAGCAGGGACATTCAAACCTAGAACATAATATTAATGCTTGTTAAGAAGAGGGATAAATTCCATAAATAAAGATGGTTAAGGTTTCTTGCAGATTTGATTTCATGATCAATCATGAAGAGAGAGGACCAAGTTTCATGGTGTCCTTAACAAGAATGCATACAATGAATTAATCGTTATCAATATATGCAATCTAGATTGTATAGAAGATTTGTGAGAGTCACGATCATTGTAGTTGTTCATTATATACAACAAAGATATAACGATAGGTATATGGAACTTAGAATATACCAATAGATAGAAAACAACATCCTTATGCATAAAAAGAGGATGCAAGTCCTTAACTAGTGGAGATAAGGAAAGGAAACTAATTAATAAAGGTTGAAAAGCATTATTCCAAAGAGGAATTTATGGAAGCTTGTTAAGGTAGAGGAAATATACCAAGAAAAATAAAATATGCACTTCATGTATATGATGGGTGAACCATATTTTTGGGAAATTTATATACTAATGCCTAGAAGAGATGCAGGATATGCACCGAAAACTTTTTTTTTTGGGTTACAAATCTCGAGGAAAACCCCCGAGTACTTCCCCTCATTTTGAATATGGTAGCTAGGGTAAACCATAGAATATTTAGGGAACAAGGCTGGTCAACAATAAGGCTCAAAGCCATTAAAACAATATACTCATTATGATCTCAACATGTCACTTGCAGGAATTGAACCCGGGTGGGGAGAATAACAATCATTCCTTTCAACCACCTGAGCTAAAAAAATTGACATGCACCAACAACTTATGTGAAGCGAATGTGAAGAAAATTAAGAACTTTCACTCACTTGGAAGCTGCTAGTGGTGGAATAATGCACTCCATTGTTTTAAATTTTTACGAGATAGATTTGAACTTGGTAAATAATTTTCCATGAAAAGGAAAAGTAAATTCCATTATTGGATAAAGGTACTAGAGATAAGGGAATGAAATGTCATATGATTGATGTTCAATATATTAGAATATATTGCACTAAGGATATGAATCTAGCAGTAAATGAGAATTGTTGGCGAAAAGATAAATATAGAAAATGTTGAGTGCATTCCAAATATACAAATGGGTGTCAAATCAAAGAAGAACATAAGATATTGTAGCTACTTATAAACAAAAAGTTATAAATAAGATATATGAAGTGGAAAGTGTATATAAATTGTAACGATCCTCGTCGTTACGACTATATGTAATGCAAAATGTGCATTTTTTTTTTGTTTTAAGCAGGAAGGAAATCAACGACAAATTAATCAACACAAATTGATGATGAACATAACTTACGCATTTAGGAAACAAACAACAATGACCCAACATACTGGAACATTATGCAACTAGACAAAACATGCGATAATCAATAGACAGATAAAAATGGCTACCTGCTCGACACAAGCAAGACAACGCCTATAAGCTAAAGGGAAACATCAATAATCCCATCACAACGGCTTCGACAACCAATAACTAGAAACCTCTATGGAGAGAAAGCCAATCACATTAATGCATTACAACACCAAGTACCAACCTCAATTACAATGAACCATATGCCCACATCGGGAGGCATAAGACTCTGGCCAGGTTATCATTTGCATCTATCAATCAGGGCACATAATGATCCTCTCATCGAGAATCATGCCGTCACAAGGAAACAAGCATGACCGTAACCATGGTGCAACACAACGTATCTAGACTTTTAAACCAAGCAAACTCCCTCGCGCTAGGAGACCGAATTATCTGTCAATAAATACGCGAAGACTACAAGAAAATTTAATTTCGAGTGCCACCCATGGCAACACTGAATAATTAATTGATAAAATTTTAACTCAACAAATTTGGAATACTGGAGTAATGGATTTTACTAACATGACATCTACCTATCTATGAACAGATAATGGCCATACACTAGTTTTAAAGATTTGATCTATCTAAATATAGATGGAATTACGATCTATGTGTTCTCGTTAAGGTTTTATGACGTTCATTGGTAGATACGAGATTGAAATCCAAACAAATTAAGTTAATGACATGGATATTTAAATAGTGAGAATCTCCACGTAATCTAAAAGGAGAGAAAACAACTATACTCATCCACTGGAATTGATAAGAAATTAATAATTACTTCTCTCAGTTTTAAAATTAAAGCTCACTAATTTTCAACAGGATAATATGACTATTCGATTTGCAAGGTTTTAAATTCCAGAATCCTTCAATGTAATGGATAAAAGAGAGTGAAAATAATTCCTCACTGAACATAAACTTTAATATTGTATGAGCGCCTTCCCTGGATTGGGATCTATTTTTGTTTTTTTTGTTGTGTTGATCTCTCAAACAATACTCAATCATCCACAAGTTCTATACAATAAATGAATCTCTCCTCTCTAGATCCAGGACCGTGACAGTGTACAAGGTCAATGATAAATAATCGATTGGTCGATATCCCTGGAGATTAAGAGCATATAAATACATCGAAAATAAACTATTAGTCAAAACAAATGGCGATATAATAAAAGGATGCCATTGGCGTGTGATTTCTTACTATTAGGTAAATAAATTTTACCCTGAACGAAACCAAATAGCGAAAATATCTGATTTTGGAAAAAGGAGAACAAGGATTTATAACTTGCCACTAACTCGGATTTACTCCATCTTTTGTCTTTGAAAAAATTTGGTGCATTCTGTAAAGTATTAATTGCAAATTCAATAGCATTAAAATTTCCTTTAATGACCTATCTGAAGATCCGTCCATCTTACTTAGTCAACTTCCAACTCAGTCTCACAATATTATCGTTGTGTATTAATAAAAGGCTGTCTAGCTGTCTATATAAAAAGGGGCACTATCTGTCATAGATATATAATCGATTTCATATAATAATCATTGTATATATATATATATAACCATTGTCTATAAAAACAAATGTTGTTTGTATACAAATATAAATAAACCACTATCTATATTCACATGTATATAAAAATTGTTGTCTGTATATATTTAAAAATGTAGTCGCACATAGTCATAAATTAGATAAAAATGCACGGTTATGACCAGTTAAGAAACCAAAACGGATTCACTGCCATTAAAAGGCGCAGTGGTAAATCCGCTATCTAAATTCATTGTGTTAGGGCATGTATAAATTCCCTGGTGAATGACTATGTAATTTGCTTTGTGTAAACACCGTGTGAAATCGAATTGGCTATATAAATTCGTTGGTGAATGGAAATATAGTTGTGTGTAAACACTGTGTGAAATCGAAATGGATATATAAATTCGTTGTCCTTAACATATTAAAAACGCAGTCATTCCATATTAATAACGTTGAGATTTTACCAATCAAAGCGTTGGGTAAATCGTGGAGTAAAGACTGTGCTTTATGCCAATAAAATAGTGGAATAAAAACTGTGCATTATGCCAATAAAATCATGGAGTAAGAACTGTGCATTATGCCATTAAAATCGTGGTTGATGTCGTGTAGAAAGCCAAGAAAATTTGTGGAGTAAATGTTTTCTATAAAACGAGAATCACAGAGAAAATTTTGGGGAGGACGCAAAGATTTGCATAAATGAAACACAAATATCAGAGGTCAATAAATCAGAGACGAATCAATCAAAACACAGAGATACTCATTCAAAATAAGACACAAAGACTAATAATTCAACAATGAATCAATCAACGTAGAGATACTCATTCACAAGAAGGCACAAAGACTATTCATAAAAGAAAAATGCAGAGATAAATAAGGGATAGATAGCTGGGGAAAAATTTATGCTTCACTTATTATCCATGCATAGGAAAGAAGGGCATTTAAATCTCAATCTTAAACACCGGAGTGAAGAGAGTCGATTAGTCTCCTGGCCAACTGCTCAAGCACATACTAAAAACTTAAAGGATAAGAGACAGAAGATAAAAACCCAGTTTTTCTTCGTATTAAATCAATAAAAACAACGCAGAGATAATCATTGCAATCAGAGTTTGGGATTGCAATGGGAAATCAATTCAAAATGCAACGAGCAAAGGATTGGGATGACTTTAAGTTATCTGATCATAAAATGTTGGGCTCATCAAGACAAATTGCTGAAGATAAAACTGAAATCTTTGGATAGTGTTACACTGAATAAACAATAAACTTTAACACCATAGAAGTACATTACTGAAGTCACAGGAACAATAATTAAAATACCATTAAATACAAATATACACATGCGTACCGTAGCCAAATGCGAAAGCTCCGAAGTCGTTGTCCTGTGCATGCTTCGTCCAGCTCCCGCTTGCGGACCGATGTGACCTCACCGGTACCTCCCAATCAACTCTAAGGGTACTCTTCTTCCCCCTGAACCCCCTGAGTTGCAAAGGGGCCACACAAACAATACTAGAGAATGCTATCACCCAAGTTGCCTCGGAAGGTCGAGATACCACTCGTTCCCCGAGATGGGTATCCCAACTCCCACAAGAGAAAGTTCAGTCAAGATCAAATTTCAATAGCGTAACATTACACAAAAAGATGAGATCCATACTCCTCCTCCTCCATCCTTTTTATAGAGTTTTCAAGTAATTATTTTCCCAAGTTCTCATTAAATTCCTTTTTTATTTAATTAATTTAGAAAAACCTCTCTTGTACACATGTCATCCGATCCCCTAGTTTCACAAGAAAATCAATTTAATTAATTAATTAATTATTCCTATTTCCCTCACCCACCAAAAGCATTCCTAAAAATTCTCCTCGGTGTCCCAATAATCCCTTACAATTCTTAAATGACTTATGCCTTACTTAATTGCCAGTTGAGTTCATAAATAGAAGGTCCTAAAGGCTAGATTCCTTACTAAGTTAGACATTCAACTTTTTCTTTAAGTCTCCCCTTTTCCTTAAGTTTCCCTTTTTCCTTAAGTTTCCTTTTTCTTTTAAGTTTCCTCCTTTTCCCTATTTAACTAAAAATCAATTTAGCAAGTGTAGATAAAATAACTATTTACCCTCTTTTCTTTTTAACTAAAAAATTATTTAGCAAATATAGATAAAAACAACCATTTACCCTCTTTTATTTTTAACTAAAAATTAAATTAGCAAAAGTAGATAAAACAACCATTAACCCTTTTTAAAAATTTAATCCTTCTTTATAATTTTTACTTTAATAATTAAAGTTTGAATTTTTTTACCCCCTTCTTGTTACATTTTTTTTTTGACCACATGTTCTACTTAGACCTAGGTTTTAATTTCACTAGGTTGGGTGACATTGTTTTTTAGGAAAAAATGTTTGTAAACCTTACTCATCACATCATTCATTTTAAGGTCGACTAGTTTTATTCACTTACCAGTTAAAATCGCGACGTGCCCTTCAGGATGCACTAGGTGCTCCAACGGTGCCACTCACCTCTTTCTGTTTTCCTTGCATGACATGCCCTTCAATATGCACTACGTGCTCCAAGGGTGCCACTCACCTCTTTCCATTTTCTTTGCATGACGTGCCCTTCAAGACGCACTACGTGCTCCAAGGGTGCCACTCGCATCTTGACTGAATTTGGTAGACGTTAAACCCCTAGAGTCAATACTCCGTCAGGTAATCTTGTGAGAGACTAAGGGCCTCTAAGTAATAAGGCCCTTACCTTATTGCACGCCCCTTAGAATCATCATGAGCGACTATCACAGTCTGGCCTCATGACATCGTGGGGCTTCTCGAGCTAGGTAATCATTAAACTATAGTTCGAGCCACGTCGAGAGTGCTAGTAGGTTGTGGCAGGGATGGTGCCAAACCTATCCCTCAAGTCTCTAGTTGTTGTGCGTGACCCCTCTACTCCAAATGTAAGTCTGGTCGGTAATCTATCGTCAGCTTTCATCCATCAACGAGTCATGTCAGCAATAATAATCAATTATCATAACTTCTAATCATATGTACATATGTCACATCAACAACATTCAAACCCTAACAATCCACTCCCTGACTCGATCCAGAGTCCAAGGGGTTTCATCGATGCCTCTGCATCCTCGATGTCCAAAGTCCTGAACACTCAAGAGAACCCATTCAATAGTACTTATCTATGTAAATACAACAAAATAACATATCATCGAATCCATAATATCTCATAATCACAATCAAAATGACCAATAGTACAATAACCTGGATCACTTGCAAGCAAGTATCCTAAAAGAATAATTTCACTCAATGCGCGCAAGAGCGGGATGTTACATACACCCCCTCTTGTTTTAAACTTCATCCTGAAGTTTCACAGTATATAAGTGCCGAAATAAAGTGTATCACAATATCATAAGTCTATCTATCAAACAAAAATGGAAACAGATGGCGCATATTGTATGCGTCCTCCCAGGTCACCGAGTGTGGACTATGGTTGTCCCACTGGACCTTGACTTGATCTACTGTTCGACGCTGTAGCCTTCAAATGCGATGGTCCAGGATATGGATCGGCTCTGCTGTGAGTGCACCTTCATCCGTTACCTGCAAAGAACTCATGTCAAAAACATGTGTAGGATCACTAACATAATGTCTTAAAACAGAGACGTGGAAGACATCGTGCATGTGCCTCAAGGATCAGGAAAGACTACTCAATAGGCCATGGGCCCTCTCTTTTCCACAATCTCGTAGGATCCCATGAACCTAGGAGATATTTTATCACCCTTCCCAAACTTGATCGAACTCTTATACAGTTTCACCCACAAGAAGACTCGATCGCCAACTTCATAACTATGATCGATACGATGCACATCAACATAAGTCTTCTGCCGATCCTGCGCTTCTTTGATCCTTTGTCTTATTGTTTGCATTTGATATTCCATTTCTTGGATCGCTTTTGGTCCCACCAGAACCCTATTCGCAAGCCGATCCCAACTCAAAGGCGTTTGACATGGTCGCGAGTAAATAAACTCGAAAGGCGCCATCTTAATGGTGCTTTGATAACTGTTGTTGTATGCAAACTCTACCAGTGGAAAGTACTCTTCCCAACTCTTTTGTTGGTCCATAATGTACATACACAACATATCCTCCAAGATTTGGTTTGTTCGTTCGGCCTGCCCATCTGTCTCCGGGTGATACCCGATACTAAAGTTAAGTTGGGTTCCCAAGGCCTCTTGGAAACTAGTCCAAAATCATCCTGTAAACATCGATCCTCTATCAGATATAATCCTCTTAGGCACACCATGCAGCCTCAGAATCTTGCTGATGAAAACTCTAGCTATGTAAGGTGCCTGATACGTCATACACACAGTAATAAAATGAGCACTCTTTGTCAGAGTGTCGACTACCACAAAAATCAAGTCATGTCTCCTTGCCATCAGTGGCAATCCAACAATCAAATCCATCGAAATGACCTCCCATTTTGATTCTGGAATAACGTGTGGTTGTAGTAATCTTGCCAGATGTCTATGTCCAGCCTTCACCTGCTGATATTCTAGACATCTTATGACGTAGTTGACTATGTCTGCCTTCATTCCTTTCTAGAAGAATAAGGGTTTAAGGTCTTCCTTCATCTTCGTGACTCCAGGATTAGCCATGTACACTTCTATGTGAGCCTCATTTAGGATCAAACTCCTCAACGCGTCGTTGGGTGGTACGTAAACTCAAATTTTAAATCTCAATAATCCATTGTTGTCCATAGTAAATCTTTCAAATTTTGGTACCATCATTGTGTTTTGTTTGATAAAATCCTTGAACTCTTTGTACCAGTCATTGTCGGGCTGTAAAGTGAGAATATTTTCACGTAGATTCGTCTGAAGAGGCATCACCGAAAAGATGCATGGTCTCTGACTCAATGCATCCGCCACTTTGTTCATTGTTCCTTTTATGTAAGTAATCTCGAAATTGTACTCGGTAATCAATTCTGACCAACGTCGTTGTCGCGCGTTCAAGTCGCCTTGCGTAAAGATGTGTTGTAGTCCACAGTGGTCCGTTTTTAGTTCAAATTTTCATCCAATAAGGTAGTGTCTCCAAACTCTCAAGGCATAAATAATTGCTAACAACTCCAAATTATGCGTTGCATAGTTCTCCTCATGCCTTCACAACTTTCTGGAGATGTAAGCGATCACTCGATCGTCTTGCATCAAAAATCCGCTTAAGCCTTCCTTGGATGCGTTAGTGCATACCAAGAATTCTGCATCCATGTCAGGGACCTTTAGTGTCGGTGTTGTTGTCAAAAACTCCTTGAGCCTCCGAAATGCCTCCGCGCTTTTCTCGGTTCAAACAAACTTCTTGTTCTTCTTCTGCAATTCCATAATCAGATTTTCTATCTTCGAAAAGCCCTTGACGAACCGTCGATAGTATCCCACTAAACCCAAGAAGCTACACACTTCGGGGACATTCATCAGCGTAGGCCATTCCATAATAGCCTCGAACTTTGATGGATCCATGACAATACCTTCGTCGGAGATGACATTCCCTAAGTAGTGAATCTTCAATTGCTAAAATGAGCATTTAGACAATTTCCCATACAATTTGTTCTCTCTCAGACACTGTAGTACCAAGTGCAAGTGATTGTCATGATCCTCCATCGTTCAAGAGTAAATAAAAATATCATCAATGAATACTTGGACAAACTTGTCCAAGTATTCGCGGAACACCCCGTTCGTCAAACTCATAAATACCCTAGGGGCGTTTTTCAGTCCAAAAGGTAAAGCAACAAACACATAATGTCCAAACCTCATCTTAAGGGTGGTCTTAGGGATGTCATCCTCGTTGATCCATAACTAGTGATACCCTGATCTGAAGTCAATCTTCGAAAACACTGTTGCACCCTTCATCTAATCAAATAGATCATCAATCCTTGGTAACAGATACTGATTCTTGATCATTTCCTTGTTCAATTGACGATAGTCAATGAAGAGTCTCCATGACCCATCCTTCTTTCGTATGAAAATAACAGGTGCACCCCATGGTGACACACTTGGACATATAAGTCCTAGGTACAACAAATCCTTTAGTTACATTTTCAACTCCTATAAATATGGGGTCAACATCTGATAAGGCATTCTTGCTATCGGTTCAGTCCCCGGTTTTAAGTCTATGGTAAATTCCAACTACCTCTCCAGAGGCATCCTAGGTAACTTCTCAGGGAAGACGTCCGCAAACTCTCTCACCACCGGAAGGTGTTCTACCCGCTACTCCCTTCTCGTTTAACGCAAGGTTTGCATAAATCTTACATTCCTTACGCATGCTCTTCCATAGCAGCAAGGAAGAGATGAAACTCAAGGAAAATCCCTAGTTTCGACCTACTATCACGCGTCTTCGTCCCTCATCATCGACCAAGCTCAAACATTTCATATTATAGTTGAGTATTGCCTCATGCGATTCCAACTAGTCCATACTGCTCATGACATCATAAGATCCTAAGATTGTGACCTATAGGTTGGCCCTAGTGACAAACTCTCCCAGGTTAATGCTACAGCCTGTAACCTTCCTACCAACCTTCTCCTTGGCTCCCGAATCCATTTCTACAAGATAAACTCATCCTGTTCGACTGCCCTTACCTAAATTATTTTTAGCGCTACACTAGAAGTGAAACTCTTTGTAGCACCTGGATCTATCGAAATACTAAGTGTCTAGTCAGCGATGGTACTTGACGTCTCGAGCACAGTCGACTGGTGCTCTGCCTGGCAGTTATTGTTGTTGGGTATTCTACCCTACGGACTAATAAGCTAGGGCTCTAAGCTTATACGCAGATCATGACCCTCAAGACTTTAACTTTTAACCTTCTACCCGAATCTAAAACCCCGATTTTCACATGCACACAAGAGAAGAATGAACCAACCTTTTTCCGGACGGCTGAAGTAGATCCTCCGTTGAGCTTCTTATCCCCTTGCTGCTACTGCTCCTTCCAAAAGCTTCCCTGCAATCAAGACAAGACTATGCATGCATGCTACTGATCTATTCTAGGGTTAGAGATAAAACACAAATCAAATAATCATAGATGAGACTTATGTATGCGGGACGGGAAAAGTATCTTTTTTTATTAGCTTCAATATGAACCAACTTACAATGATTTCTGAGGCCGGTCACCGTTCCACGATCTTGATCCTGGGCTCTTCCTCTTCTTCTTTTTCCTCCAACTGCTGCTTCTTGAGTTTCTCCTAAAGCTTGAGGCAAGGCTAAAGGGTTGGGACAAAGCTGGCTTGGCAATTTGGCAGAGTTTCTCTGCAATAATTTTTTTTCTCCTTGAATAGTACCCCTACCCCTCCTTTTATAGGCTAGAAGGAGCTAGGGTTCTTGGCGAACTCTCGGCCATGCATGGCTCGGAGTTCCAGTTAACTGACAAAAAGCCTCGTGTCCCGGTGGAAACTTTCCTGATTTTTTGCTTTGTTAGGTACCCGCGGGCTGTTTTGGGTTAGCCTGCGGATGCCCGCGTGCA
>JASDQU010739755.1:1282-15351 GCA_032191745.1 Picea mariana | reverse complement strand
AACCAACTTACAATGATTTCTGAGGCCGGTCACCGTTCCACGATCCTGATCCTGGGCTCTTCCTCTTCTTTTTGTCCTCCAACTGCTGCTGCATGAATTTCTCCTAAAGCTTGAGGCAAGGCTAAAGGGTTGGGACAAAACTGGCTTGGCAATTTGGCAGAGTTTCTTTGCTATGCTTTTCCTCCTTTGAATAGTACCCCTACCCCTCCTTTTATAGGCTAGAAGGAGCTAGGGTTTTTGGCGAAATCTCGGCCATGCATGGCTCGGAGTTCCAGTTAACTGACAAAAAGCCTCGTGTCCTGGCGGAAACTTTCCTGATTTTTTGCTTTGTTAGGTACCCGCGGGCTGTTTTGGGTTAGCCCGCGGATGCCCGCGTTCAGTATAAGGACAACAAGCGGATGCCCGCGCCCAGTGAGAAGTTAGGGTGCGGGTTGCTTGTTTTAAGTGGTTTTTTGAGGAATTGCTCAGCATGGATTTGGCTAGGAAGAGGCATGAGTAGGCCTGATGCCAGGTAAGCAGGGATAGTGCAATTTAGGGTTATAACAGAGAGAATCCTGAGGAAGAAAGCCATTGGACAAGGATACCAGGGATGACAGATAAGAAAGGAAGAAGGATCATGGATAGGTCAACAAGCAGAAAAATCCACCATTGGATGCTTTGGAGCACTGCATGAGAAGGAAGGAAAGATAGGCTAACGAAGCCCTGAAAAAATGGGTCAAGTTGACCTAGGGTTTTGGTAACTAGGGTTTTGGACACTTAGGTTTCAGCCTAAGGATGTCGGTGAATGATTGTAACGTATAAATAGAGGTCTAAAGGGCCTAGGTTGGGTTGGTGTTTTGGGTTGGTACTTTGGGTTGATGTGTTGTTATTGTTACTGTTGATATCGAGTTGTTTGAGAGAAGAGTCTTATGTGAGAGAGAAGTGTTGAGTACAAGAGCCTTCTGGATTGTAAGATCTTCATCTGGGTGCAAAGATCAACCCTGCAGCTGGGTGCGCAGGGAGGGGAGAGAAAGAGGGGAGAAGAGAAGATCTGCTAGCTAAGAGCGCAGACAAGAATTGTATGCTTTACATCAATATAATATAGCATAGTTCTGTGGACGTAGCCCTAGAGAGAGGGTGAACCACGTATATTTTGTGTTGTGCATGATTGGTATTTTATATTTGTCCTTCATATACTTTTAGTGCATTGCTAAGGTATATCTGATAGATGTGTGGAGTAGATCAAGATGATAAGTGATATATGAATGCTGTGTTGTTCTTGTGTTAGATCCACTTGATATTCCCCTTAGTTGTATACATCTCTGTCTTGTAACCCTCTCATAGATGCTTCGGGTGAGACTGCATCTGCTTCACAGGTGTTGTCGAAAGGGCCAGTGGCTAGGGCTTATTGGTGCGCTCTTTGAGTTGAACCCTAAGTCTGCCCTTGTGCCAACATGTAGTCAACATCATAATAGCAACACAATATGTATCATATGTTTATCCTTGCATATATAGTCTTCAAGGGGGTCCCACCTACTAGTATAATATTATTATCATAATTAAATAATAATGTTTTTAGCAATCCTTTGTAGGTGGAATTCATCATTGCAATTTTAATTTTCAAAAATTGGCGACTCCATAAGGAAATTTGTTTCCAACAGATTAAGAACTCAGAATGTCTAGTTTTGCAGACCATGTAACATTAGATCAAGAAGATATAAATAGAAATGATTATGCAACAGGGGGAAGTGAACGGATTTAAGGGAATAATGACCAGAAATTTGGGAATAACTCATGGAAAGTGTTAAGTATGAGGGGGTTTATCCTTGTAAGCATAATCATTCAACTAAAAAGTATTTTTGACTTCCAGGAGAAATTTTTTCCAAACTTGCTCTTTTGAAACTTGAAATGGATGAAAGAAAAGGAAAGCAGAAGAGGGATAAAACCAACTATCTTATAAAACAACAGTTGAAGAAGATAAAAATTTCAATTATGTTTTCAAGAGAGGCATCATGACAACTGTGTAACTTGATTGTTATTGACTAACAATACTTTGCAGAAGCATCGTTGTGGAAAAATTGATCCAAAATTTTATTTTGACAAGAAACGACATAAAAAGAAACTAAAAGTAAGAAAAGTCCTAGAAGAAATGAAACAACAGAAACAAAATAAGCATAAATGAAATGACATAAATGTAAAAAACATAAATGTAAGAACATAAATGAAAAACTACTAAAATACATAAAACATTACATACAACGTTAAACCTTTCAAGTTGGTTCCACATAGTGTTTTAAGTGGGAACCGTTGGTGTTGTAGGAAAAAAATCACTCTTGTAAGTCCTTTAGAATGTAAGAATTGGCACCTAAGACAAAATCAACCTTAAAAGGACCTAGCCACATTTTTTGAAACTTCGAATGCCTTCCTCTATTAGCATGAGCTGAATCCCACAACAATACCTTCTCATTAACTTTAAATTTGACAGCCTTGACACTTTTGTTGAAATATTTTTTAACATTATGTTGTCTTCTCTTTATATTATCCAAGGAAAATGTCTGTTGCTCCTCTAAAGACAAAAGTGCATTCATTCTTTGAGAAACATCAGAAGAATTCAATTCTTTGACCTATAGCATTAACCTTAAGGAGGAAAGTTCCAGCTCAGTAGGAAGAATGGATTCTTGACCATAAACAAGATGGAAAGTAGTGAAACCAGTGCTCACCTTGGTGGTAGTGCGATCTTCCCAAAGAGCATAAGTGAGGAGTGTGTTCCACTGACAAGGCTTATCTTCAATGAGCCTCTTGATAATTTTTACCAGATTCTTATCGGTAGACTCGGTCTGCCCATTACCTTGGGGATAATAAGCCGATGAGGTAAAATGTCTAACCCCTAACTTAGCTTAAAATTAGGCCAACTTAGTAGAAATAAAAGCCAGACCATTGTCTGAAATGATTTCCAAAGGAAGACCAAATCTGGAAAAAATGTTATTTTCAAGGAAAGAAATCACCTGCTCATCTTGCGAATGCTTAAGCGGGAAAAATTTAGTCCATTTTGTAAAATATCCTGTGGTTGTCAAGATAAAAACTTGTCCTGCTGAAGATGGAGGATTAATAGGACCAATAAAGTCCAAAACCCATTTTGAGAAAGGAAAGTCAGGGAGGATAGGTTGTAAAGGCATAGCAGAAATATATTCTTTCCCAACAAATTTCTGGCACTTGTCACAAGATATCGAAAAATTATAAGAATCACGAAATATTGAAGGCGAATAGTACCCTTTCCTGATAATATTAAAATAATTTTTTTTAGCAGAAAAGTGACCTCCTACATGGATAATAGAATTTGAAGAACCATGAGTCTCTTGCAACAATTTATGTGTTTTCTCATTGTTCACACAATGAAGCAACATACCATCGACAAATATTCTAAACAATAAGTCTCGTATAATGACATATTTAGAATATTCAAGACAGAGCCTTCTTCTTTGATGTGTATCTAAGTTATCTAGACATCTTTGATTTTTCAAGAAGTAAACCAAATCTTTATACCAAGGATGTTCAGACACAGGAAGGATTTGATTGTCAATGCAAAATAAAGATGATAGAGAGTTATCATGTTCATCAATTTCTTCACTCATTTCAACATGCTGAGCTAAGTGAAGGGCTAAGTCACGTCCCTTGATAGTTTTAGAAGTCATTATAGTTAGATCATGCTCCTGAATATTTCCAAGCCAATGTGCAAGATTTCCTAAAAGATAAGTATGTGAGAGTAAAAACTTGACAGTAGGTAAAGGGACTTTTACTAGCGTATGCTTACCTAAGATGAAGTGGCGAAATTTTTCAACAGCTTTAACTAGAGCGAAAGCATGCTTTTCAATAAAAGAATACTTAAACTCATCATCAAACTAGTTTTGATTCATGTAAGCCAATGGTTTTTCATTATCTTGGTCATCACACTAAAAGAGGATGGAAGAAACTGCTTCCTCTGTGGCATTAGTATATATCATAAATTCTTTCTCAAAATCCAGCTTCACCAAAACTGGCGCAGAACTGATTGCTTTCTTGATCCCTATGAAAGAATTTTTCGACATCATCTGTCCAAGAAAAAGAATGATCTTGCTTAAGGAGATTGTGAATTGGCTTGACCATCACAACAAAATCAAGAACAAACCATTGGACGATGTTAATAACACCCATGAAAGATTGAACCTCCTTATTGGAAGTAGGAGCAGGGAGATTTAGGATAGTAGTAATCATTTTGGGATCAATTCTTATTCCTGAATCTGAGATAATGTGTCCAAGGAGCTTGCCCTTGGTAATGCCAAAAATAGACTTAGAAGGATTTAGAGAAATGCCAAATTTCCTGCATCGCATGAGAATCTTTCTAAGATGACCGAAATGATCTGATTGGTTTTTAGAATACATAGTGAAGTCATCAAGATAAATTTGAATAATTTTACGGATCAAATCATCAAAATCTATTTGCATAGCTCTTTGAAAAGAAGCACCTGCATTAGATAATCCAAAATGCATACATTCATAAGAAAAATTTCCCCAACGAGTAATAAAATTGCTTTTAAATCTATCTTCTCTTTTTACCTTGATTTGATTATAACCAGAAAAATCGTCAAGTAAGGACACCATCTGTGACCCTACAACTTGTTGCAAAATCATTTCCATATTAGGGAGGGGAAAATAATCTTTAACATTGGCCCTATTCAATGTGTGAAAATCAACGCATAATCTGATCTGAATTGTTGACTTCCGAACGATAACCAAATTAGAAACCCACTCAGAATACTTAAGAGGGAAAATTATCCCAACGTTCAAGAGTTTTTCCAACTCATTTCGAATAGTTGCTTCCATTGCAGGGTTAATGGGTCTATGTTTTTGCCTAACCGGTTTTATGCCTTGATAGGGATGGCACATTGTATAATAGTAGGATCGAAATCACGAAGATACTCATAATACCAAGCAAAAGAATTTTGAAATTCACCAAGTAGCTTAGTGAACTTCAATTTTTCTTCTTTAGAACATTGGGCACCTATTTTAACATTCTTTGGAGACTTGGGTGTTCCAATGTTCAAGGAAATGGTTTCACCCACTTACCTTTTCGACTCTTCTTTAGGTTTTTCTTTGTTGCCTACATGACTTGATGAAAATGAACTTTCTAGAGGAGTCAAGCCTTTAGGAATTTTGCTATCTTCTATTGATATAATTTCCTTAGGCTTATATGGTTCATTTTGGATGAAAGCACATATGCTCTCATCACTAGGGAAGACCTTCCATGACTCTATATTGTCAGGGATGTGCAGACAATACAAAGATTGAAAATTACAATCAGGTCTTTGTGGCATAAGTTTCTGAGTAGGAGAGGCTGCAAAAACAACTAACCTATCAACCATTGAGTTCAATTCCCTTTTAACATGAGTGATGTTGAAAGATAAAAAATTCAAGATAAGTGCCCAAACAGTTTGGGTATAACGTTTCATTAAATTGTTGCTAGGAGAGAATATCTTACGTACAAGGTTTACAACAAGTTCAAAATCCCCAAAACCTATGATTTGACCACAACCCAGATTATAGGCATTTTCAATGCCTAGCAGTAATGCTTCAAATTCAGTGACATTGTTTGTGCAAGAAAACTCTAACCTATAGGAAAAATTATGAATTTTACCCACAAGAGAGTACAAGATAATACCATTTTCGTTTACTTCATTGGAACATGAACCATCAAAGTGCATATGCCACATCCCATCCTCTATGTCGATTTGTTCCAAGGGATTGTTGTCCTCATATGTGAAGATGGAATACACTCCTAGGTCCTACTCAATATAATTCACATTAGGTTGTGGGATGCTTTCTATGTAAGGTGAAATTCTCCCCTCCCTTAGAACTATGATGTTTTTACCATTCCGAGGAATAGATAAGTGTGTCCTATCGAGTGAGAGGTATCCACCCATCAAAGCTTTCCAATATCTTCCTAAGATGATCGAGTAATTACTTACTGGCATATCAATTACCTAAATGTTAAGGGTTTTCCTTATTTCAGGATGTGCGCACAAAACCAAGGTCACGTCCTTGATTTCACCTATGGTCATTTGTTGTAAACTATTATAAGAGAGCATGCTTCTGACATTTTCATTTGTACAAGACAATCCTAGCTCTTCCATAATAATTTTCGACATTACACTTGGGCTCGAACCGCCATCAATGAAACAACAATGGGAAACCTTGTCCATAATCTTTATAGAAATATAAAACGGGGTTTTTTTACAGGATGCCTAAAGTTATTTACACCTACTTTATTTACAGATGAATCCTCTTCATCTACCTCTTCATAGAGGTTGTCTACAATGGAAGATTTTCCTTCCATGAATTTTTTCAAATGTTTATGTTGCTCAGGGACGACAACCATGTCTAGGAGGGTAGCATCTTCTTTAATGTTGGCCAACTGATTTAGAATGTTGTATTTGGAAGAGGGAAGAGGAGAGGTAGTTCCTTGAATGTTAGGATCCTTAGAAGCCTGAACAGTAGCAGCTGGTGAAGATGATCTTGGGCTAGAAGAAGTGTGAGGAGGACCATATTTACCTTTTGGAGCATAGGATTTATTCCTAGTATTTATGATCATGACATCCTTTGGCTCTACAAAATCTAGGACATCAATGGTTGTTTCAGGTCTCTTACCAAATATTTTATCTCTGGCACTCCTCTTTACTTCACATGTACTTTCCTCATGGTGTTCCTCGCAAAAGTTACACCAACTACGAGGCATGATAGCTTTAGGTTGAAAGTTATTTTCATTAAGATTCTTTAAAGGTGGGGAATAAGAAGATGAGGCCCCAGGGGTAAGAGAGAGGACATTTCCTTTCCTCTCATATGCTATCGTTCGATTATTCATGTCTTGTACAAGATGTAAGAGGGCGGACATATCTGTTTGTTTAACTAAGTCTCCCTTAGGAAGACATGTTCTTTCAGGTTGTTCTTCATACTCTAAACAAGTATGCAGATCATAATCAAGGTTCTCAATGGACTTTTCTTTAAGCCTATGATGGTATGGGGAAGGTAATGCATTATAATAATGCATGAAAGCGACTTGGTTCTAAGGGTGAATGAACTCAGGGATTTGGTTGTATAACTTATTGAAACGTAAGTTGAAAGACTTGATAGTTTCACTATCTTTATAAGCGATGTTATTGTATTCCCGTAACTACTCGGCTGGGATTTTGGATTTCCCATAGGTATATTTGAACCAATTGACTAAATCCTCCCAAGTAGAAATATTCTTAGGAGGAAGTTCAAAGAAATCGGTCGTTTCCTTCCCTTCAAGGGAATTAACAAATAAGCGCATACAAGTGTCGTTATAATTGGCTCTTATGTTATGCCAAGCATTCAAAAATGCCACCAAGTGTTCATTAGTAGTGACTATGTTATTCCCCAAAAAATTGGGGATATGCTCTTTGAATTTGGGAAGAGGATGAATGACAGGTGCTAAATTTAGTGGAGAGGAAACATGCCATGGATTAGTGGTAGCGTCTTCCTCAAATTGGAAGAGACCATACTTTTTAATGACCTTGGCAGAGTTTGTAGTTGATTGGACTGGAATTTGATGGCTATACAAACTGCCAATCGCTGATGAGGTTGAAGGTTGAGATGAAGAAGCACCTCCAATGCCACCAAAACCACCACTAGATGTCATTTTGTGAACGAACGGTAAGGGAGAGAAAGATGAATTGGCTGAATTGGACAAAGTTCTCCTTAGGGTACTTTGTTTGGTTGATAAAACAATGTTTCTTCTTCCTATTTCAGCAATAGGATTAATCTCAGGTGACAAACCTCTTCTCCTAGAGATATGAGAGTTTAAGGAAATGAAAAGAAGAACCAACTGTAGGAAAAAGAAAGCTAAAGCTGATTCCTAGGTTGTCTTTTCCTAGCTTCCCAATGTGCTTGGACACTTATGTCTTGTTCAACTGCTGCCCATGAGCGTTCAAGCTCAACCCGGGTATTAGCGGCCTCTAAGATAGTATTAAACAAGTTTAAAGCAACGTTGGTATAATATTTAAGATTGGGCTCAATATTGGGATGCCTTGCAACAAGTACAGTCATGAAGAAAAGAAAAAGTCAAAGGAAAGATATCAGAAATACAAATATATTCAATGAAATTCAAGAATATAATCCACCAGAGAGATATTGAATATCTCCCCAGTATGGTCGCCAAATAAATATTGAGGAAAAAATATGAAATTATCTTACTCAAGCATTTTTGGATCTTTCTTGGCTAATGCAAGATAGTCGAGAATGTTACCCTATGTTTATAGCCTCAAAAAGTGTTTCCTGATTCACAAGTATTAATTATAAGGGGTTAGGATGATTTTTTAATAAAAGATTGTTACAAAAAAGTATAACATTTTTATACCATTTTCTGAATTATAAAAATGCAAAAGGTAAATGTGAAGACAAAAGAAAAAATACCAAGTCACATATCAACACAAATGAGACAAAATAGGAATCGCTTATTTATTCCAAGAAATCAAAAGAATCGTTCTCTTTATGAAAATCCCTGAGGGAGTTTGGACCAAAGTCAAACTTAGATATCCCCGATGAAAACCCTACAAAAGGACTCTGACAGGAAGTAAAAGTTGAACTTTAAAATCTGGATCAACTTGCCATAGATTGTTTCCCACTCGACTCTACACAATATCCTTTATCAATCATAAAATTTAATTCACAAACATACAAGTCTACACTGATTATCAAATATAGATCAACACATCTGAAAAAAAGTGCCTGAATGATGTAATTCAGCTTTGAATCTTGTTGTCTACAATAGGACCCTGCTGTCATAAAAGAGAATTAGGCTTTTAATGAATTGAAGAATGAATGAAAACTAAACTATCTCAATAAAACTCAAGAGAAAACCTTAGTATGTTTTCTCCTTCTATTCTCCCCTTTTTCTTCCTCCTCATTTGAGTTTTATACATTCCAAATTAGTTGAAGTAGTTCAACCACTTCTTTTAGTTAAGTTAACAAAACTCAACTAACTTTTAGTTTAGGGGAAGAATTAATAATAATAATAAGGTTCTTTTAATAAATAATAACTAGTAGGTGGGACCCCTTGTAACTCCCTTGAATTTCCTTAACAAAAATAAACATAACGAGAAAAAAAATGAGACACATCCCTCCTTGTGGCTCCCATAATCATTTTCATAATTTGAAAATTAAATATCAATGACATTTCAAATCATATCCAAATGTACAATATCCAGAATATCCAAAAATAATATGTTGTCCAAAACCTTCAACAATTCATTGTCCTCAACAAAACAATAATGAAGTAAAGTCAAAAACTGTATTTGCCACTTTGAGAGGCAATTTTCCCTTTGTTGCTTCTATCTCCTTTTGACTTCTATGAATTATTCTTAGGCTGTGTAGAGCCTTTAGGCTTCATCTCACTGATGACATGAGAACAATCATCTCTCAAGTGCATGCGGCATGAAATATATTTGGCTTAATCACTTGAGGGGGAGGAGGGGGAAGCAACAAATTTCCATTTATCATTCATATGGTGGGCTTCGGTTTTGAGTCTTTTGCTTGCATGGGAGGAATGTACAGGTGAGTGTGCAGAGGAAATCTAGACATTTGGGTTAGCAGGTGGAGGAGGAGCAGGTAGAGAGAAATTTGGCCAACCACGATGTTGGGAGACTATTGGGTGAACAATATCCTGCCATCTGTCATTCTCAGGGACTTCAGGTTGCAATGAAACATGAGGGGGCATAGGAATACCAGGGACATGTTGGGGTTGGAAGGGAGGCCTCTCTGGTCTAGGTTGGACTACCCCTTGTCCAATCCAATTGAAAAATCCATCTTGGAAGAGCTAGTTTAATGCTTGAGGATTTGTATCAAAATGTATTGAGAATCTTGGCCTTCTAGGCCCTTTGTTCCAATTCCCTCTGCCCTTGTTATTTCAGCCATGACTTCCTCTGCTGAAGAAGCTCATCCTGTATACAAAGTTTATTAACAATTATCTTCTTAAAAAAACCATACATGACATTTCTTAATATGAAACAAAGTTTGGCTCAACAATCAAATCAGACCCATGCAATTCAATCCATAAAATTCATTAAATAATTGTCAATGAGTAGGGGGTGAATTAGGGTTCTGGGATATCTCAGGGGATTGTATTGAGCGAAAAAGTGAGAAAATGAAAGGGAGTAAGAACACAATTACTTCTCAACCATCATTGAACAATCGACTATGCAACAATAACCAAATCATATCAGTTGTGATCCATCTCTGTGTTATTTCTTACTGTAATACAGATTTTTAATTAAATTTTAAGAACAGGGCGTGCAAAATGAATCTGGGATTGTGAGGGGATTTGTATTGAGCGAAAAAGTGAGAGAATGGTAGGGAATTTGGGGATATTGTTCATAAAACAAAATAAATCATACAATCATAACTCTGTTCAAAATTAATCCAAAAAACATCCACTTCCAAGACCAACATTCATTGTTCCTCAATTGTATATAAAACTACTGGTTGTCTCAATAACAATTAAATTTTCCCAGAAATTCTTAATTTTAACAGTCTGTGCATTCATAACTTATATAAAAACTTTTTCCATTCAAAAATATTGTTTACTATAACGTTGAGCCCTTTTTCATTTTTAAAAAATAATCAAAACATGCATGACAATATGCTCAACATCTATCCCTGATAATCAATAATGCACCACAATAAGTAATCAACAGTCATTGTTCACCAATCAACAATCTAGCCCAATTTAAATGTACACAGGTGTATTTTCAAAAACATGGACAGACTTAAAATCATGCCCAATCATACACAATACTTTAATCAATCAATCAATCGAAAAAATCTTGAATTGAAACAACAGTCAATCCAAACATAAACCATGAGCTTGATCTCAACATATATAACTTATTTTTCTTAAAACAATTGATAGTCTGTGTGATAAGTCCAATATAACCATATCATATATGAAACAAACAGAAGTCAATTGACACATGGGGATTACTTTTTTACCTTTCCAGAACCATGATCAGGCTTGATAAAATTCACCCAGGTGTCTTCTTATGCAATCAAGATCACGTTGGATAAAACACAGTGATTGAACCTTAACGAATAGAAAGACATCCATCGAATGTATGCAACCATTCCTTTCCATTTTAATTTGTTTAAACAATTCATCAAAGAAGGACCTCACAGAGATTCGACCAAAAGGAATGGGTTTATAAACGAGAGAGAAAGTCTCCTTAAATTTCCACAATCATTAAATGATAACCTAACACTTGAAAAACCTCAGAATGTGCCTGAGGAGAGTAGAGACAGTTGGAGTCTGAGTTGGCTCTGTCAAAAATCACATACAGGGAGGAAAACCCTGTTTATCTTTTAAACAAAAACATAGAGAGTTGACGGTCTTCCAATACTTATATCCATTTCACCATCGATTAACAACCACAGGCCAAAACAAAATAAATTGAAAATGAAATAGCAGTGAACCATACAGTCCTTCGACTTATTACTCCAAGCCCTTGACGAAACCAATAGTTAACACCCGAGGAGAGACAAAGACAATTAGAGAAAAATAACCCAGTGCACACAAGTGCATCTAACACTTGCAGAGAGGAGACAAGGGTTAACTTAACAGTGGTGGTTATCCAACACAACGAGACAATGTCTCTTTCCAATCACCCAGGAGGTTAATAACTTTTGACAACAACAACAGTGAGGACAGACACATTCTTGTGAAAGAATGTCGAGATATAACCTGTATCAATCCAATACCCACACATGATTGTATTAACGTTTAAGGCCAACCAAGACTGGATCTTGGGATGATTTCAGTGAAAAGACAATAGGAACATGCTACCAACCACAACTCAGGGTTTGAAGAAAAGTGAATTTCTCTGCAACTTGGTAAGGATTACCACAACAACCGAGAGGGAAACAAGTTAACAAACAATGATACACAGAATGAAAACCCTCAATCATCAAATCTAAAGTATTATCGCACCACTGTCACTTATTATTCCACAAAGACCCATCATAAAACTACATTGACTGAGCAAACAACCAACGCGCAACTTAATAATACCCATTCCTTTTCTTGCATTTTCCAACATTTTACAATAATCACAGAGAGCCATAACACCACATTTACACACAGTCGAAAATCTCAAGAACACTCATAATCCAAGCATCACTGAGCCACCATTTGGTTCATAAAATAGAGAATACTTCATGGATGGAGAGAAAAAACCATACTTGTGGGAAAAATTCTTAAATGACGAGTTGGACGAGCCTTCCCTTCCAAAGAAAACTAAAAACGCGGAGCTTCTCAACCAATAGAGCGAAATTTCAACAATGGAACAATGCTAGGGTGACGAGCGATAGGGAAGGTTTGGAGTGACGTGTAGTAAATGCACGCCACTTCCATAACCTGGCCCCATTCAATTCAAAGTATGAGACAACCCAATAGGCATAACACCCACCAATAAATCAAACTATATCACCAATGCATAATCAATGCCAAACCATCATAAGATCTGAGACCATATCTATTGCATAGTGCGCCACCCAAGATATTTCATACATTAATGTTTTCCATAACTCCACACAATAATCCATATCAAAATTGCTATATGTGCCTACATTTTACTTTAATGAAATTTTCATAGTCCATTAATCAAACAAAGAGAATAATAGCTAGGACTAACACTTAATCCAGTAACTCTTTCATTTGAAATTTGCATGTAGTCTCTTCTACATATTCCCTTTCCTTTCGCTATAACTATAGAACCTTTCCATAATTTTCCTTGTTTTGATCATGTTACCATTAAGTATCCCTTGCATATATGTGGCTAAGTAATCAACTGAAGAATTAGAAACAAGGTTATAACATAGAAACTATAACCAGCATGATCTTCATAACCATGGAAACTGTTATGTGTCTCAAATGATTACCAACAACATGAATTAATTGTTGATACTGAGAGGGGGGTGAATCAGTATCAAGTACAATTTAAAACCTTTTTCAAATTATACTTAAACCATTCAATTATATTCAATGAGAAATAAACAATAGTATAAGAGTTNACCAATACACCACAATACACCATGCACAATATATGATAAATAATCAATAGTTATTGTTCAAGGGAAGTAATGATTTCCAGAGGTAGCTACAAATTCCAAATGTAAAGGGAGGGATAAACCTCCAAGAGGAAGATACAATCCTCCAATATCAAGAGACAGTTGAACTCTCCATCCTTGCCCCTTCCTTCCATCCAAGAATATACGAGAGACAATAAAACTTCACATTAAATCATCACCATCAACCAACCATCACATAGAACTTGATAATGCTTCCTAATCCTTCTTCAATTTATACAATTATTCAATTCTTGGAATAATTTGATCCTGTAGATAATATTATTCAATTTATTCTTTGAAACTTCTCCAAGTTTCACTCCTTGAATCCTCCCTAAAAAAAAGTTATAGAGAGAATGGTAGTGCTTGTTCAATTCTGGTTTATTTAGGAGACCGAACTTGTACAAAATTCCCCGCACTCAATATTTAACATCAGATTATGAAACTCAAAAAAAAGAAACTACAGTTTGTACTCTTTCCAATTCAATTTGTCCCACATCATTTGGATTCTTTATGAAGAATTTATGACTGTTTTACCCGGAACACCTGTTTATTGACTAGCTTCAGGGCTGGTCACAAACCCTATCTTCCATAGAGTGTATCTCCATAATTATAACGAATCAAAAGCTGACATTTTTACCACGGGTACCTTGATATGTATTCTCAATACCATAGCAATTTCACCATCTGAATCATTCTATAAAAAAAGTTATAGAAAAAATGGTAAGATGACCTGAAAAATAACATACCTTAGAACACATCACCAAAAGACTTCATCCTCCCTTGAAATCCAGCCTTCTTTACTTTTGATTTCCTCTGAAATTCGACTTGTGTCAAATGAATGTATAATGATGTGTATTTATACCATTTATGTCACTTCCTTTTAACATTAGGTCCGACCTGACACTTTCTTATTTTGTAAT
>JASDQU010739754.1:161290-184179 GCA_032191745.1 Picea mariana | reverse complement strand
CACTAGATTTTCAAACATCTAAGCCATCTATTCCTATAGATCTCCAAGGGATCATTGATAAGCATTCCAAAGTATTTGAAGATATTCCCAAAGGTCTTCCACCCACTTGAAATCATGATCATGATATTCACCTAACTCCTTGGAGTGTTCCTCCTAACATCACGCCATATAGATACCCTTATGCCCATAAGTGTGAAATTAAGCGCATGGTTGAATAAATGTTAGAGGATGGCATTATTAGACCTAGCCAAAGTTCTTACTCTGCACTAGTGTTAATGGTATTAAATAAAGATGGCTCATGGCATATGTGTCCATATTATAGATAGCTCAAAAACATCACTATTAAAGATAAGTTTCTGGTGTAGACCCACTCGGCCCTCCGGTCGAGGATCCACTTACAGGATCGTTGTTTTTTTCCCTTTGAGATGGATCGACTCTTTCAATTCCCTACTTGAATCTTCTTTCTTTTGATCCACAAGCCCTTTCGAAAGCTTCCCTGGCGCAAACAGCACTAGCTACAAGCTCACTCTTCTTCGCATGACCACCGGTTATGACCAAGGCCTAAACTGAAAGGCTCTTGTCACAACTCACCACTCGTGAGTTTGTGAGTCGAGACTCTCGACTCTTCCTTCCCAAACTCACAAAAACCAAAATGATGATACAGGTATAGCTCCCTGTTGTTAGTGTCCTCCGTGCATGACCACCGACTAGGCTTCCCATTATCACGTCTCACCTTTCGCCACTTCACAAGTCGAAAGGTTGGACTTCTATCCCCTTATCTTACAAACCCCTGAGACACGAAAATTCAATGGGGTGTTGACTCCCTTCAATGAACAACGTGTGGCTCCCTGTCTATTCCACAGGCCCACCTCGTGATTCTGCCTTGTGTTCCTTATGCTCCACTTCGCACTTTGCCACTTCGCTACTCACCTTTCATGACCTAGAGTACCTAGCCTTTGGACTCTCACCTCGTGAACCTCTGAGTTCACGAGATCTCTAGATCTCTGCCACCTGTCCTCCCCGAATGGACGGCTCTGATCCACTTGCCACTTCGCAACTTCTTGAACCTTGATGCAAAAATTTCGACCCTTCAACTCATGAAACCCCAAAATGAGATTTCAGGAGCGATCCAATGACCCTGGCTGACTTGGATCCTATGACCCTGATTTCTTCTGAGCTTACGCTTGAGGGAAAGCTCGCCGTAATGTACCTGCTTCTCTACAAGATCTGATGTCTCTTGTGACTTCACAAATTCTTCTCAAAGAATTTCGATCGTCCGTTTCTTCCTGGACAATTCCTGCAAATTTAACCAAGTATTTCTCCGTGGAACTTACCCACCTGCAATGCAAACTTGCTATGCCTCCTTTCAATGCCTCAAGGCACCAAAATTCTATGCTTTTCTTTGATAACTATGAAGACCCTATCCCTCCTGAGCTTTCTCCAACTCCGAGTCTTAAAGAAGACTCCCGCACGCACTCCTTGCAATGAATCCTTCAATTACTTCAATGAATTGAAGTCCTTCGACTCTATGCACTCCCTGCAGCAGTAGTCCTTCAACAATTTCTCAGGTTCGCAAACTTTGGAACTTTACTCGGCTTGCGCACTCCTTGCACGGCTCCAGTGCTCAACTTGCACTTCTGTGAGAATGAGAACAATGTTAGCCCTCCTGAGCTTTCAGAGGTAAAACTCTGAACTCTTGTTAACGCACTCCTTGCGGACAACTTCACTGCACTCCTTGCAGGAACTCTTGCTCAGATAGAGAAACAATTGAAACTCATTCCTTACTCTCTCTCAGACTTCAAACACAAAGCATGAAATGATATACACAACATATAAAGAAAATGTATAACAGAAAGTAAACATCCATGAGCATAACATTCAACATGCATACACAAAGAACAAATACGACACCATGAATTTGAATTGAATCTCTTTCTATTAATTCAAATCTCTGTACATGGGTGTTTTCAACTACGACTCTCTGCTCTCTTCTCTATGCTCTATGATCGATTGACATAATAATATTTCCACTATACAATGAGGGTTTCTATATCCCGTTTCCCTCTTGCGCTCTAAAACTATCTAATCTAGAATTAAATTCTATCTACCTACATTCATTACACATAAAGGCTCCTATCTACTATGAATGAGAGCAGATTGCTCAAGGTCCTTTTACAATAATACAAGCATGCCTCCACTTAATGACTTCATTAATATTTCAAAACATTTTCAAAAAATGTGCTCGGTGCTTTTCCAACTGTCTCTTATCTCTGCGTTGTCTCACTGCTGGCTATGCTTTCACACCCTTGCGATGCTCCTGCATCATACTCCCTTGCTTGAAAATTTTCATGGGTTCCTATCCATGAGCTCGTGCACGGTCTATCCATACTTATGGATTTCTGCTTCATTCTGCCACCTGGCATCTTCAACTAGATGACCCTTCCACTTGACCAAGTATTCAAAGTATTGCTTTCACTTGGTCCTCTTACCAACTCTTTTGTCCAGTATGCGCTCCATCTGCGACTTTTCTGCAATTGGCATTTGTTTTGTCCACTGAATCTCTGGCTGTTCACTACCTGCTTCTGCTTCCTCAACTTTATAAGGGTACAAATCTGAGACATTGAATATCGAAGAAATTCCAATCCCATTGGGTAATTCAATCTCATATGCATTCGCCCCAAATTTCTTCAAGACCTTACATGGTATGATTTTCTTCATCTTCAATTTATTATATGTTCCACTCGAGAACCTTTCCTTTCTCAAATGTGCAAGGATCAAATCACCAAATTTGAACTGAAGTTGTCTCCTGTGTTGATCTACTCTTTGCTTATATCTTGTCTTGAACTCTGCAATTACTCCTTCACCTGGCTGTGAATTTCTTTCATCGCCTTTGCAAAATCTTCTGCACTAGCGCTCCTAGTCACAATCTGTTATGAATCCCTTAGCTCAGAAATTCCTCTCGGTTGCATGCCATAAACAATTTGAAATGGACTCTGTCCTGTGCTCCTATTAAGAGAGTCATTATAAGAAAAATCTTCTTGTGGTAATATGTTTTCCCACTGACGGTGGTGTTCTATCACCAAGCTCCTCAACAAGTCTCCCAAACTCCTGTTCATGACTTATGTCTACCCATCCGTCTGAGGATGATAAGCTGAACTAAACAACAAGTTTTTTCCCAACTTCTTCCATAAGGTTCTCTAGAAGTGTCCTACAAACTTAGTGTCTTGATTCGAAACTATGCTCCTTGGTAAGCCTTTAAGTCGAATGACTTCTTTGAAAAACAGGTTCACAATGTGAGTTGCGTCACTGGTTTTCTGACATGGAATGAAATGTGCCATTTTGGAAAATCTATCCACTACCACAAAGATTGAGTCAAACCCTCTTTGCGTTCTTGGAAACCCCAATATGAAGTCCATGCTGACTACATCCCATGGCCTCTCAGGTATGGGTAATGGTTGATAAAAACCTGCATTTTGCCTCTTTCCTTTTGAATGTTGACAAATTCTACATCTGTCCATGAATATTTTGACGTCTGCTCACATTCCTGGCCAGAAATATGACTCATTCAACTTTGCGAACATCTTGTCATGACTGAAATGTCTGACCAATCCTCCACTATGTTTCTCCTTCAGCAAATTCTCCCTCATGGAGCATTTTGGAATACAAATCTGATTACCTTTAAACAATAATCCTTCCTGGATCATGTATTCTTCCCATTGGCTTCTATCCATGAGAATTGGATTCTCAGTTGCTTCATACGCCTCTTTAAAATCTGGATCATCTCTGTACATATCCCTGAGATCATCAAAACCCAATATTTTGACTCTGAACTCCTGCAATAGCAAACATTTCCTGCTCAAAGCATCAACAACTTTGTTAGCATTTCTAGAAATATGTTTAATCACAAAAGTGAAATTTTGCATATATTCAACCCATTTAACATGTATTTGATTCAACTTCTCCTGTTGAGTCACAAATTGCAATGCATGATTATCACTATACAAGACAAACTCCTTAGGAATTAAGTAATGTCTCCATTTTTTCAATGCCTGAATAATAGCATAGAATTCCTTATCATACACGGAGTATTTTATCTTGGCTTCATTCAGCTTCTCGCTGAAATATGCTATTGGCCTATCTTCTTGACTCAAGACCACCCCTATTGCAAATCCACTTGCATCACATTTTACTTGAAATGTCTTTTGGAAATTAGGCAACACCAGAATTGGTTGTTCCATAATTTTCCTTTTCAGCAAATTGAAGCTTTTCTTAGCCTCTTTCATCCAGTGAAAAGATTTGTGTCTCTTCTTCACCGTGTCCATCATCGGTGCACTAATTCCACTGAAATTCCTAATGAATTTTTGGTAGAAACTATCCAATCCGTGAGAACTTTGAACTTCAAATATACTCTTCGGTGATGGCCAATTCTTAATTACCTCCACCTTATCTGGATCCATCCTCAATTTATCTGCAAAATAACAAACCCCAAATAAATGAGCTTTGTCTTCATGAATGAGGATTTCTTCATGTTTATTAGCATCTTCTCTTGTTGTAACCTCTTCATCACTGTAGCCAAATGTTTCAGATGCTCTGCCATTGTTTTACTGAAAATCAGTATGTCATCAAGATACACAATGAAAAATTTTCCGATGAAATCCTTCAGGACTTCATTCATTAATCTCATGAAAGTACTCAGTGCATTTGTTAAGACAAACGACATGACAAGCCATTCATACAACCCTTCAATAGTCTTGAAGGTTGTCTTCCATTCATCACCTTCTCTCATACAAATCTGGTGATATCCACTTTTCAAATCAATCTTCAAAATTTTTTTAGCTCCAGTCAAACAATCCATAAAATCATCCATCCTTGGCAATGGAAATCTGTACCTGATGGTTATCTTGTTCATTTCCCTCGAGTCAGTACACATCCTCCAGCCTCTGTCTTTCTTTGGACTTAGCATTGTCAGAACAACACACAGACTCAAGCTTTCTCTGATCAAACCTTTGTCCAACAAATCCTGGACTTGTCTTTTGACCTTTTCATTCTCCTATGGCATCAATCTGTATGTTGCTTTGTTTGGAAAACTAGCTCCAGGTATGAGATCAATTTGATGACTTATACTTCTAATCGGTGGCAATGAACGAGGTAGTTCGTCCATTACTATGTCAACAAACTCTTCCAGCAGTTCCTGAACCTCTTCTGGTAAATCATCTACCCTTGTGTTGGTTAAAACAATCTTTGGCTTCCTGACCAAAATGAACTGCGGTTCCTCCTTCTTCTTAACCTCTGTAAGAAGTTCCTTCCCACTCATGAGAAGTACAATGTTGCTCACCTCCAGTTTTATTTCTTTATCTTTGATCAGCAACAACATGTGAGTTCTCCCATTATTCTCTAGGGTGTATGTGTTCATTCTCCCTTGATGAATCACATTCTTGTCATATTTCCACGGTCTACCCAACAATAGATGACAAACATCCATAGGAATAACATCACAGAGTATTTCATATTTATATCCACCTATTTTAAACTCAACTAAACATTGCTTAGTGACATTTACCTGATGTCCTTTTTGCAACCATGAAACTCTGTATGGGCTTGGATGATCAATCGTCTCCAGCTCTAGTTTTTCTACCATCTCTGTTGAAACGAGATTATCTGTCCTACCACTATCCACAATGACTTTGCATACCCTGTCCTTGGTTTTGCAAGCAGTCCGAAAAGGTTTGTTTCTTTGGATTGAACTCTCCACCTCCTTCTTTGGTGTCAAAAGAGATTTTCGCATCATCAACGATCTTCCGCCTTCAACATCCTCTGCCTCAACATTTCACCTTTGTGCTTCAGAAATGTGAGTCTCCCCTTCCTCTTTCTTCTTGTCTGGACATTCATAAGACTTATGTCCAACCTTTCTACACGTGAAGCATTTTATCACTCCACCTCTTCCTCTTCCTCTACCTCTAGTACGAGGAAAAACATTGTTATCAACATACTCTACTTTCTGATCAACATACTACCTTCTCTGTGAGCTTCCACCTCTCTTAATCTAAGGTTTCTTCCATTCTTCCTTAGGCTTCTGATTTCTATCTTGGACAACTAATTTTCCCTTGGCTTGACTTCTGCCTTGGCCTCTTTGACCTTTTTTTTGGCTCAGCTTCTCTTCCATCTTTAAAGCCATTTGATAAGCATCTTCCACTGTTTGGATGGTCATCATGCTAATCTCAATCTGAATTTCGTATCTCAGGCCATTCATATACTTGGAAACCTTTTCATCATTACTTTCACGATGACCTGCTCTGATGTTCAACTTGTATAACTCTTCAGTGTACTCCTTCACTGACATCAACTTCTATCTCAAATTCTACATTCTTCGAAACAGAGAAATTTGATAATCCCTAGGAATGAATTTTGCTTTCATCTTTGCAATCATCCTATCTCAACTCTTGATTTTCTGCTTACCTTGGCAACATCTGTCAGCTTGCAGTTCATCCCACCACAATGTTGCATGTCCTTTAAGTCTCGTGACAGGATGTTTGACCTTCTTGTCTTTTTCGACATCTTCATAGTCAAAATATGTTTCCAGAGATCTAATTCAGTCTAGAAGCTCTTCAACATCCAAGTTTCCCTCATAAAATGGAATGTCCATTTTGGCTCTTGCACTCATTCTTGCAACAGCTCTAATCAAGCATTTATTTGCTGCATCTTCTGTTGCAATTTCTTCTTCTTCATGTCCAATGTCATCTTCGCTTTCGGAGTCACTGACATCTCCAATATCAGCTCTATGCCTTTGTTTTATTTCCACATCCACGAGTCTGGCGTGAATATCATGCAGATCTCTTTCCACTTCTAGATTATGCACCTGCCCGCCCCTTCCTTCTGGCATTTCCCTATCCTTTGGTGGATCATGTGTTTTCCTCTCTCTTCTCCTTGGTGGCATGGCTAAAATTCCTTCTCGCTTTTCCTGCTTGAAATATACAAACAAGAATCAAACTCTGCAGATGGTGCAGACCCACTCGGCCCTCAGGTCGAAGATCCACTTACAGGATTGTTCTTCATTTCCCTTTGAGTCAGATCGTCTCTTTCAATTCCCTGCTTGAATATTCTTTCTTTTGATCCATAGTTCCTTTCAGAAGCTTCCCTGGTGCGAACGACACTAGTGTAATCTCCCCCTTCTCCGCGTGACCACCGGCTATGACCAAGGCCTAAACTGAAAGGCGCTTGTCACAACTCTCCACTCACAAGTTCATGAGTCGAGACTCTTGACTCCTCCTTCCCAAAATCATGATACCATAAATGTTGATACAGGTATAGCTCCCTGCTGTCAGCGCCCTCCGCGCATGACCACCGGCTAGGCTTCCCACTAGTGCTTCTCATCTTTTCCCACTTCGCAAGTTGAAAGGTTGGACTTCCATCCCCTTATATTACAAACCCCCACGATACAAAAAGTCAATGGGGTGTTGAATCCCTTCAATGAACAATGCGTGGCTCCCTATCTATTCCATGGTCCCACCTCGTGATTCTGCCACATGTTCCTTACGCTCCACTTCACACTTCGCCACTTCTCTACTCGCCTTTCGCGACCTAGAGTACCCAAGCTTTGGACTCTCACCTTGCGAACCTCCGAGTTCTTGAGATATCTATATCTCTGCCACCTATCCTCCCTGGATGGATGGCTCTGATCCACTTGCCACTTCATGACTTCTTGAACCTTGATGCAAAACTTTCAACCCTTCAACTCACGAAACCCTAAAATTAAATTTCACGAGCGATCCAACGACCCTGGCTAACTTGGATCCTACGACCCTCATTTCTTCTGAGCTTACGCTTGAGGGAAAGCTCTTCATAATGTACCTACATCTCTACAAGATCTGATGGCTCTTGTGACTTCGTGAATTCTTCTCAAAGAATTTCAACTGTCCATTTCTTCTTGCACAATTCCTACGAATTTAACCAAGTATTTCTCCACGGAACTTACCCGCCTGCAACGCAAACTTGCTATGCCTCCTTTCAATGCTTCAAGGCACCAACCTTCTATGCTTTTCTTCGACAAATTCGAAGACCCTATCCCTCCTGATCTTTCTCCAACTCTGAGTCTTAAATAATACTCCCGCATGCACTCCTTGCGGAAAATCCTTCAATTACTTCAAAGAATTGAAGTCCTTCGACTCTACGCACTCCCTGCAACAGTAGTCCTTCAACAATTTCTTAGGTTCACAAACACTGCAAGTTTACTCAGCCTGTGCACTCCTTGCACAGGTCCTGTGCTCAACTTGCACTTATGTGATAATGAGAACAATGTTAACCCTCCTGAGCTTTCAGAGATAAAAATATGAACTCTTTTCATTGCACTCCTTGCAGACAACTTCACTGCACTCCTTGCAGGAACTCTTGCTCAGATAGAGAAACAATTGAAACTCGTTCCTTACTCTCTCTCAGAATTCAAACACAAAGCATGAAATCATATACACAACATATAAAGAAAATGTATAATATAAGGTAAACATCCATGAGCATAAAATTCAACATGCATACACAGAGAACAAATACAACACCATGAATTTGAATCGAAGCTCTTTCTATTAATTCAAATCTCTGTACATGGGTGTTTTCAAATATAGCTCTTTGCTCTCTTCTCTATGCTCATTTCTCTATTGACATAATAATCTTTCCACTATACAATGAAGGTGTCTATATCCTGTTTCCCTCTTGTGCTCTAAAACTGTCTAATCTAGAATTAAATTCTATCTACCTACATTAATTACACATAAAGGCTCCTATCTACTATGGATGAGATTAGATCACTCAAGGTCCTTTTACAATAATACAAGCATGCCTTCACTTAATGACTTCATTAATATTTCAAAACATTTTCAAAAAATGTTCTCGGTGCTTTTCCAACTGTCTCTTATCTCCGCGTTGTCTCGCTGCTGGCTATGCTTGCACGCCCTTGCGATGCTCCTGCATCAGTTTCCCATTTCCTTCATTGATGAATTGTTAGATGAACTACATGAAGAAATCTATTTCACAAAGTTGGATCTTCGTTCAGGGTATCATCATATTAGAATGAATGAAGAAGATATCCCCAAAACAACATTCCAAACTCATGAAGGCCATTATGATTTTTTGGTCATGCCTTTTGGCTTTACAAATGCACCTTCCACATTCCAAGGGTTGATTAATTCCATTTTCAATCCCTTGATTCAAAAATTTGTGTTAGTATTTTTTGATGATATAAAAATCTATAGTAAGTATTGGGAGGATCATGTGAGACATATTGACAAGGTGCTACAACTACTAAAGGAGAAACAACTATATGCCAAACCATCAAAATTTTTCTTTGGAGTGAAGGAGGTAGAGTATTTGGGTCATATTTTATCTCATGAAGGTGTCAAGGTAGACCCTAACAATATTAAGGCCATGATGGACTGGCCGATTCCCAAAACATTGAAGAACATTAGATTATTTTTGGGTTTGACAGGTTACTACCGCAAGTTTTTTCGACACTATGGAAGAATAACAACACCTTTAATGACACTAACTAAGAAGGATGCATTTTCACGGTCTCTAGAGGAAACTAAATATTTTGAACAACTTAAAGAGGTGATGTGAAAATCTCATGTCTTGACCACTCCAGACTTCACAAAAACCTTTATTGTGGAATGTGATGCCTCGGGAAATGGAATTGGTGTTGTCCTCATGCAAGAAGGAAGGCCCCTATTGTTTGAAAGTCGACCACTCAAGGTAAATGACTTACACAAACCCATTTATGAGAAGAAAATGATGGAAATACTACATGAATTGAAGAAATGGCATCCTTACCTAATAGGTAGGAACTTCAAGGTCAAAACAGATCATGATAGTCTTAAATACTTCTTGGAACAAATACTATCTTTAGAAGAACAACAAAAATGGGTAACCAAGATATTGGGTTATGATTTTGAAATCATCTATAGAAAAGAGAAGAAAAATGTTGTGGCAGATGCACTCTCAAGAAAGGATGAAGATGTTGAGGCCTTTCTCTGTGCTATCTCAATCATCCAATCTGATTGGATAATAGAAGCAAGAGATGAATGAAAGAATGATGAAATAATGTGGATTCTCATTCAAAGGTTGCACCAGGATTCTTGTGCATCAGATACATTTACATGGAAAAATGATTCACTATGGTACAAAGATCACTTATATTTATGTAAGAACTCCCAACTCAAACAAAATGTACGATTAGAATTGCACACCTCTCCAGTAGGAGGGAACTTAGGATTTCTGAAAACCTACCATATGGTTAAAAAGGATTTTTTTTGGGATGGCCTTAAAACTGATGTTCAAAGGTTTGTGGGAGAATGTTTGGTTTTCCAACAAAATAAGGTGGAAACAATTAAGACCCCGTGTATTTTACAACCATTAGCCTCCCCAAGCCAACATTGGGAGGAGGTTTCCATGGATTTTATCACAGGGTTACCGAAGTCTGAAGGAAAGAGTGTCATCATGGTGATTGTTGATATAATGACCAAGTACGCACACTTTTTTTTACTCTCTCATCCCTTCAAATCCAATACAGTTTCCATGACATTCGTGGAGATAGTTCAAAAGCTACATGGTAGCCCAAAGATTATTGTAAGTGACAGAGATCCCATATTCACTGGACATTTTTGGACAGGATTATTTTCTTGTTTGGGTACTCAACTGGCTCATAGATCATCCTATCATCCTCAATTTTATGGACAAACTAAGATAGTGAACAGATATCTGGAAGGCTACCTTCGTTGCTTTGTCTCTGATAAACAAACACAATGGTTCAAATGGTTACCCTTGGCAGAATGGTGGTATAACACTTCCTTTCATATTGCAACAAAAATGACACCATTTATGGAACTCTATGGATACCACCCTCCTTCCATCACTTCTTCTCTAAAATAAGAATCTAAGGTTCAAGCAATGGAAGATCACATTGAGCATCAACAAAAAATTCTCCAAATATGAAAGGACAACCTGACCATGGCACAAAATCGCATGAAACAACAAGCAGATCAACATCGTAGTGAAAGAAGTTTTGAAGTAGGGGATAGGGTGTTTTTAAGACTACAACCATAGAAACAAATGTCCCTCAAGCAAGTCAATAAGGATCATAAATTATCACCAAATTACTATGGCCCTTATAGGGTTTTGCAAAAGATCGGTACTATGGCATACAAATTGTAGTTTCCTGTATATTCACGAGTACACCCAGTTTTCCATGTTTCATTATTAAAGAAGGTTATAGGTGATAAGATCCCAATTCAAACTATATTTCTAGAAATTGATGAGGAAGGAAAAATCATATTGGAGCCTAAAGCCATCACTGGCACAAGAATTTTCCAGTTAAGGAATAGATCCATTTCATGGTATCTCATTAAATGGAGGAAATTACCGGCTGAATATTCCACTTAAGAAGATGATTCCTTTATTCAGAAGCCTCCAAAGTTACTCAAGTGTTGCAGAAAACACTTGTCTCAAGGGAAGGGGCATGTTAAGCCCTAAATACTAGCTCATTACCCCTTAATTGGGTCATATTGCATTAGTAATGTTATTTTATTTATGTCGGATTTAGTCCATTAGTTGTAATTATACCTCTTTGTCTCATATATATACCAATGATACATTTTCATTTGGAATCATCTTGTATTTGGACATTTATGTGGACATAAGGAGGTTTCCCCCTGGAAGAGGCTTATTATCTGAATTTCTCTCTTTTTCAAGGTGTTGAGTACTTATTCTGAGGTTTTTCTATTCTATATTGATATTTGGTTCCTAATAGAAGGCGAGTTCTAGGTGGAACCAATGCGCATTATGGACAAGAAAGAAACAATGTTGCAGAACCAAGTCATCCTTCAGGTAAAAGTGCAATGGAGGCATTTCAGTCATAAAGAAGCTACTTGGGAGTTGGAGGATGTCACAAGGAAGACATATCCAACTTTGTTCCAAGGATGACCCAAATAGAATAAGCATTTAACATCGAGGACGGTGTTAAGTCCAAAGGGGAGAGTATGTAATACCTCTCAAATAAAGTATTTGGCATGTTAATAAATTTCCTTAATTGGAAAATTTGAATGTAGAATTAAATGGTAAATTTGACTATTTTTAATTTAATTATTATGTAAGATAGTGACTTGCCAAAACTCCTTAGTTACTAGATAGATGTAAGAGAAAAAAAAATTAAAATTAAATGAAGGGAACATAAGGAACAACCAAGTTAAAATGATATTATTATGAATCCATGAGAGGGGAACAAGTTAGAGTTGGCCATGGGAAAAAAGGGACATGTGTAAAAATTCAAATTTGTTGATTGACACACCCTGAAAATGAAGGATTTCCAAGGACGTGAATTTCCAAAGGAGGGAAACGGGATTGGAAACAAAGGAAGACATGGAAAATTAATATAAAAACATGTGTGAGGAGACATAACATTGTTTAGCATGTGGAAGGGAGAAAGGAATTTCTTTGGATATGTGATATCCTCAATTTATTCAAAAATCAATTATTTCAAAGTTGTTGTTCTAAAAATAAATTTCTATTAAGGAAATTCAAATTTCAATTTGTGGAAGTATGTAATTATTATTTTTATGACCATTGGACAAAAGTTTGAACTCCCAACTGTCTTGTTTTGATGGACACATGTATGAGACAAACATTTTAATAAATTAAATGTTGGAAAACAAATGGAACAACCAGGTTAAAAGTAGCTGACTATGAATCCATGGGTGGGGAACATGTTTGAGTTAACTGACAACTGATTTTTACAAGTGTCATAAGTTGAGTTATGTCACTAGCAGCCCGTAAAAATTCGAGATTTGTAAATTTGCAAATTTCCCAACGAGGGAAAGGAATGGAAACTCCTAGGAAATATAAAAATGAGATATATACAACATATGTGGGAGGTAGGACATTTATTAATATGTTGGGGAAATAATTGTTTGTTTCTATGAGCACATATGGTGTTAGGAAAATGATTTTCTGAACTGTTCAGAGAGACAATGGATAAATAGTGATGCAAATTTTTCCCTTATTGTTACACATTATTTTCATCACCCCTATGACTGCTAATGATGTAAACCTATATTTTGTCTTGAGAAGGAGAAATGCCCTGAAGAAGAATGAAGAAACTTTTTCCAGAGTGATGAAATTATACTTTTCCTTTGTCAAAAACCTTAGAAAAATGGATCATCGCACCTTGCTTAGTGTTAAGGGTGAGAAAATCTAGGATTTTCGTAGGTTTCACCACAGTGTCCTGCGACGTCCTCACAGTTTTCTCAGTATTAAAGGTGTGACAATTTGCATACGAAGGAAAAAGAGGAATTTATCGAATGTTCTAGAATAGAAGCTTCGAGGGTGAAGTGGCCATCGATTAGTTTGGATTTGAGTCATGTCCTTGATCTCATGGTATCATCCTAAAATCATCACCCTATCCTTTTCATCCTATAAAAGGAGAAGATTTTTCATGGGGAAAGTTGGATTGAGTTTGCTAGAGCTTAGTTGGAAAGTTCTTGAGTTTTGTAGATTGGATATTTTGGAGATTGTATGTTGGCTTTGAGCTTTGCTTTGTGAAGATAGATTGTTGATCTCAGAATCTGTGGAGAATAAGTGTGTGGGAAGAAAGGAACTATTGGAATGGACCTTACAATATCAAGGCATCATTTGTATTCTCTTTATTATATTTATAATACAGTAATATATTTATTTCCCATAAAATTGGTCTTATTTTATTGTATGACTCCATGATCACATACATAGGTTTTGTTGAGTATATGTTGTTTCTTTCACTTTGTTGGTGTAATGTTCCCCAATTTTACCAAATAAAAAAAAATATCATTAGGGACATTAATTCTCTTTCCCTTCCAACAACTTGTTCAAAAGACATAATGAAAAAGTAAGTGAGTAGTTGTGATCAATATTTAACTTTCAGAGGGTTTACGTTTCCATTTACTAATAAAACTTATTGTCATTATAAGGGTTTTTATTTTGGAGTCAATTCATACTATACAATATTCATATACCTAAAGGTGGATTTGCTATAACCTAGCCTCTCAGATTCCTTAACATTGCTAACATAAGTAGGAAGGATTAGTAGTATTCCCCAAATGTTTATAACATCTCCATATATACATGTTGAAATAAGTCCCACTAATAATCTAATCCTTTCCATATATATTCATATGTTAAATTTTATACTATCATGGATCCTTCATATTTCCCATTCCTAGGTATGAGCATATAAAGTTGGGTATTTAACAAAGTCTTAATAATAATTACATTCATTTCCTAGAAGTATTAATGTTACTTAAAACACCAAGGTCTAGCGAAAATGGTTTCCAACAAGCATATGCCTTCGCGAAATGAAGTACAAGTCTTACCATAATGGTGACTTTATGTTTAGTTCTAACTGGCCAATAGTATGAGAGTCGGTCATGATTAACTCCTAGTCAATATTAGCATAGTTGGAGTTGGTCGAACATTGTTGAGGGGTCCAATGATAACAATATTCTTTATGAGCTTCTGTAACGATAACTATAAGATAGTTACACCATAACTAAATTAGATATTATCCTCGACAATCATGTGCGTAGTTCCCTAAAGTGTTGTCCTCCTTCACAATAACTTGGCATGAATGCAAAAGGGGATGTGTTAGGGTTTGCATTGAAACCTTCATCCAGTTAATTAATGGTGGTTCCTTCCATAGCATTTCATCGGTCCATCATGTCCAAAGTAGGGTATGTAACCTCCTATCTATCACATGGTAGAGTATAGGGTTCATAACTATCTCTATTACTCAGTTCCGAGATGGGTTTTCTTAGTTCATTGTTTCACTTACTTCGGCTCTGTCCCTCTGCGAAAACCTCTCCAATGCTACCTGTGAAGAATCGGTTTGGTGTACATGCCCTGAGTCACGGAGATGGTTCATAATGTGTGGGAGAAAAAGGATAGGTGATTGTCATATCGATGCCACCCTGAACCAGGTAGAATACCTCTTTGTCGTATTACTCTGAACCATTCTGTGAATTTTTAGTTTTATGTGGTGTACACCAGGCATTATATTGTCTTATTGCTTTTCTGACTTCCTCGATCCTGCATTGGATTTCTGTAAGGGTTGTTACATGTAATTTAACTTAGGGTTTGTCTTCGTCCTTATATTTTTCATTTATTGGTCCTCCATTATCTTGCACATTGTGACCCGACTTTGAGTCCCTACGAACTGTGCAGGAGTTCTGGTTCATATCGTTAGGTTAACAGAGAATAGGAAAACTTACTGGAATTTTCAAGGGTTTTTGCATTGAGTGTTTAAATATTCATTTCACTTCGATGACGGTTCTCACCCTAACTTGAAATCCTTCCGCAACTTGAGGATTTGATACCCTTCCATAAAGTCGTTAATTGTATGAAGAGTCATGGGTATTTTTCTCAGTCTGTAATTCAGAATATTATTCTGTATGTTTGGAAGTTCTATTTTGTTCGGTAAAGGGAATTTCTCTTACAATAGGGTGTTAGGATATTTACCATAATGATTTTATTTTAGAAAGCCACAGTTATGTATTTCTTTCAAAAAAGAAACATTGGTTAAAGCATTTGCCTTTAGTATATGTGTATGATCTATGTTTTGGATACTTGATTAATGCATTTCCCTTCAGTGTAAATTGCATATTGAGGTAGCAACCAAAGATTACTAGAAGATCTATGTTCATCATGCGTATAGTGTGCAAACTTTTTAGCACTTGGATTGTTAATATCTTATAGTTTATTATGGTTTAATTATTTTTCTGAAGGTGTTGGTTAAGAAATTTCGTATTCGTACATGCATAGATACCATTTTAAGGATTCCATCGTGTATACTCCTTCTAGAGTCTTAGATACATTCAAGGGTTTATCCTCACTCTCTGTTTTGGAAAATTAGATGTCTATTTGTTTACATCTCTTTTTAATTCATGCCTAGGAAAGAGAACTTCAATTATCTAGAACCCTGTCTGTGATTGTACTTTTCTTTAATTTCAAAAGTAGGTTTAGTTCATCATAAGAACCAATATCATAACCTTAATTGTGATCTGAGTCGAGTAACTCTGTAGATCACGTTTTATACTGTGCATTCTTTATTATTCTGGTTTTAAGAATGTTGCTTATTTACTTGCTTCTGAAATATATGGTTAAGGATTTGATCACTATAATTTAATGATGGGACCCTTCTTTTGTTGCGAGGGTACCCTCTTGGATCATGTTGTCATTGATGCCAATGGTTTGATTGATTGATTTCAAGTGATTGATTGATGGCAAAGGATTGATTGATTGATTATTGATGTAATGTAATATGTATTGTCCTTGATGAGAATGCATAGATGAAGATGGATCAATGAGTTTTCATTCATTTGATGAACATGGATCAATGAGTTTTCATTGATACATGATGAATATGGATCGATGTGGTTTCATTGGTATATGATGCATTGTTGGAAAAATGTATAGATGACTCATTATTGTCTTATGATGATTAATAAGGTGCAAAAATGGTCAATGTGGTCCCCTTAAGGTGAAATCCCTCACGGGAAGACACTTTGCAGATTGAGTTATCCTAGAAGAATGGTTGGAGGACCCATGCCTGTATGTGGAATAATGAGATGAAGATCAAGGAAATTGTTGGTGAAACTATCCTAGATCGATAGTTCTTGTCATGCCATTTATGGTGGTATGTGTAATGTCACATAACTCCTCATGCTCTGAGAGTTATGGCCTTACAAAGATGAAGGACCCCCACATGAAGGCTTGAAGCCCCAAGGTCAAAGAAGTCAAAGTGACCTAAAAGACGAAATCATTATTTAAATGATAAAGTAAAGGGACAAAGTCAAGGTGGATTATTTAAATAATAAAGAGAATAGACAAAATCAAGAAATAATAAATTAAGGTGACAAAATCAAGAAGGAATATTTAAATGATAAAGTATTGGAGAACTTTCTATTGATGGAAAGTGGTTAACCCTAAAATAAAGAAAATAGGTTAAGTGACCTAGAAATGGTTAATATTATTTCAATGATAAATTAAAGTGACAAAGTCAAGGTGGATTATTTAAATAATAAAGAGAAGTGACAAAATCAAGAAATGATAAAGTAAGGTGACAAAATAAAAAAGGAATATTTAAATGATAAAGTATTGGAGAACTTTCTATTTATGGAAAGTGGTTAACCCTAAAATAAGGAAAATAGGTTAAGTGACCTAGAAATGGGTTAAGTGACCTAAAAATGGGTTAAGTGACCCAGAGGATGAAAGTATAAATAAGATAATGATGATCTCTTGTAGATCATCCTTTTTGTGGATCAATGGAGATCTTCTTGTGAGAATATGTTTTGGAGTATTGGTGGAGAACTTCTTGAACATTTTTGGTGTGGAAGACTTGAGCATCTTGAAGATCTATAGGTGACTAAGGTAACCAAAGGATATATAAGCCTAATTTCATAGGGAAGGTGAAGAAAAGAGGTCTGAAATTCAAGGGAGGATAAATTTTTTTCATGATGCTTTCTAAGGTATGTTATTTATAGGTCATCTCACCATTTTCGTAATAAATTTTTTTATATAATGATTCAGACCGTGAGATTGATATCACATTGAGAAAACATATCCACATATTTTTGGTAAAACATTAATCTTATGGGTCATTTTATTTTTTGAGATACACTCCATGGAAAATAGGGTTTGTGGCTAGTCCCGAAACTAATCTAAAACATGTGTTTCAGGTAAAAACGTCATAACTTATTCATAACAGATCCAAATTTAGTGAGACCAATTGTGTTGGTTATATTATAGTCTATGGTATTATTTGTAACATTTTTCAATCGATTCAACAAATATTCTATGCGACGCACACTCTACAAGGTCGCTCTCTAGAATAAGCTAGAATTCAACAAGGTATGCCATGTTTTCTATAACTCCATTTCTATGAGGTTCCAAGTAGTGACACTTGGAAGAATTATATAAAACACAATGAATAAAATTGTGTATCCATTTCATATATTTATTCATTACAAGTACAAAGTTATGATTATTTCAATTTAGGGTTGTTGACTAATCCAAAACTAGTCATGGTTGAGACAAATAGTTGATGAGTTGGCACATACATGAGGTGTATAGTAGATAATGTTGTTACATATTGATGATTCATTGTTTATGATTAGTTGACAGATGATTTTTATATACCTAGTACATGGTTGCATGCACTTTTTTATGGTACAGGTTGATTACATGTTGTTTGGCACATGATGGTGAATGGTTGATGCACTTGTTTATGGTACATATTGATATTTGTTGAGGATTGTTGCCTCATCTCAGTTTGTGCTGAGGGTGTAATATGATTCTTTCATTATAGATAAGGTGATCTTGTAGAGTTGTACTCTATTCATTTTTGCTGAAAAACCCCAAGGATTGTAGTTCGTAATAAAAAGAAAAGTGTACATACATCTTGTGTTCTTTGTGTTCCTTGTGGTGATGACTTGTTGATGATATATTGTTGATATATGTTGCTGATATGTGTTGACATTTAACTGGTTATAAATTACATCAATGATTAATGAGTTAATGGTGTTGAAAAGTCAACAAGAAACATGTGTCTAATTTACTTTTCCCTTAAATAAATTGGACTATAAATATTAATCTATTATTTCATTCATAAGTGAGTGAGTTGGATTTGTAACAGAATCATAAGTGTAGTTAAGTGAGTTAATATCAGTTGTACTAGTTGTAACTAAACATGCACTAGTGAGAGTTCAGTTAATCAATGAACTCACATGCAATTGAAGATTCACCACGGTTAACTACATGCATGTCATATCCAGTGGAGACCCAGTTGAGATAATAGGTGAAAGGGAAAGTTTGGCTATCAGTTGTGATTTGATCACACATGCAGTGAATATGCTTATGAGCATGTGAAAGCTAGGCAATTCGTGAATGATTCAATCATTGTGAGAATTCAAATTGCAGAGATTGTGTAGAGGAGGCAAGCTGTCTGGACATGGAAATTGGCATATGTATTTGCTAATTTGTGTATGACAGTGTGAAATGATTGTATTGTACTGAGAGCTCTTGGATTAGAGTTTTGTATGAGATTGTTTCATGATTCATGATATACATAATATATGATAGTGGGGTTTTTAGCTTTATGCTTTCCCAGTAAAACTTCTGTGTTATGTGTTATTGATATTTCACTTTGTGATTATGGTTGTGATCATGGTTTAATTTAATCCGCAAGAATAATAGTAGAAGCGATTCTATATTTAAAAGTAGCGGAAATTGTTAGATCAGGAGAATCACAGGAATACATTAATTTGTATCGTAATTTTCTACAAATGGTGATTGTTAACAAAGGATTTTTGGGGAAAAGAGCCCCACACTATTCACCCCCCCTCTCAGTGTTGTCGGTGTGTCCAACAATTGGTATCAGAGCGGACCTTCACTACGAGACCTAACAAGATTGAAGGAGATCCATAGACACACAAATGGATGATGAAATAACAATCCTTGACGAGGAAAACTATTCTACTTGGAGAATAGAGATGAGAGTATATTTGAAGACATACGCAGGCTGACCTTGTATAGGTCACGTACATACGTAGGCTGACCTTGTATAGGTCACGTACATATGTGAGCTATCTGTGTTGCAAATTGCGTATATGTGGTGAAGCCTAAGGAAAAGGGCTATGCACAGGGATTGCAGTTTGATGTGATGGTATAACTCTGTGATGCAGGGTCTGACATGGTTTATTGCAGGTTCTAACATTGTTTGTTGTAGGTTTTCATGATTCTATATTGGATTATGTAAGGCGATGATGTAAAATAAAATATTTGGTGCATGGAACTAACCCATGAGTATGGATTAATTCATTTTATGTTGAAGGACAATCATGGTTATGACAGTGAATTTATGACATCTTGGTTATGTGATATATCTTGATGATGTACTGGAAGCTTACTTGTTGGAAATCTTGATGCATGCATTTAACATATGGATGGGCTACACATTGGGACATATGGTTGGCATATCGGTAGATGCACATGGTTGGCATATGGGTGGATGCACATGGTTGTCATATTGGTGGATGCACATGGTTTTCATATTAGTATATGTATGTGTTGGCATATTGATAGAGGCATATGATTGATACATTCCATGGATGATATCTTTTGGCACATTGCATGATGTTGATGTACATAGGTGTTGTGCATGATGAGCACACATTTTTGTATAGGATGTGCTTGGTTGATATTTTTCTCATGATTCTTTATTTCATTATTGACATATCTTTTGCTTCATGATGCTTGATATAGCATAAGTTTGATGCATGAACATGTACAAGGATCATTATATGGTATCACATTGTTCATATCATAGAGAAGATAGGGGAGACATACCCATATGGGAAGTCATTCTTCTTCCCATTATTCTAGGAGGAGATATTTATCATATGCATACCTAGAAAAGAGCCTTATATTTGAAGAAAGAGAACAGAGGCATAATTACAGGAGGAGTGATGGTCACACGGGGAGCATGTTCAATGTATTTTCATCATTACATCAGAGTGATATCCCTTGTTCAAAATGGGATATATTATTCAGAGGAATATCAAAGGCACTCAGACATGGGGAACAACCCCAAATAAATTTCAAGCAGGGGGAGCATCCCCAAAAGGAAAATGACCCTTTGCCATTGATGTCAAAGGGGGAGAGATAGTCACATTGATGTGATTGATGATTATTGATCGGGAGAGATAGTCACTGTAGTGTACCTTTTTCACTACCGAGGCTTTAAAGCCTCTCTACAAATCAATATGTACATGGAACCTTACATAAAACATACCAAATTGTATATTCACATGCGTAAGAGCAAGGTGATACATATGAATTCTCAGAATAAACATATAGTTACTGCTATAATTAGACAATCCATAGCTTCAATAGTAATTCATTTACATAGTGGAAAACATGATAACAGGTCCAGTACAGTCATGATAAAATGTTGTAAAAATATAATTAAACACTTATCTTGTGACAGTTGTAGAAAGCACCAACCAAGTGCAGGCCTTCCACGAACCTCCCAGCCGTAGACTGCACTGCTCATCATCTCAATAGTGGGTCACCCCTGAGCTGGGACCGAGCCCCACCCCAAGGCAAGGAATCCTAGGCTAGGATGAGGTTACAGGGAAGACAACATGGAAATATCTGAAAGGATTCTTCCCAAAGATGCCATATTACGCCCACTACTACCAGACCCTCATTCCCCACATGCATGTTCTACCCAGCAGTATACACCTTCACACGCACAGTCCATCGGTGCTAACCTCCCCCTCTAAGTCTCGGCAACAGGTTGGATTAGGAAGTCTCAGAGCCCGTAGCTGGTGCTAGACACTCTCTGGAAGAAACCACTTCCCAACGAACTCTTTCACCTAGAAAGAGTTGCTCGCAGGCCTGACAACCTACCTCTTCCAACATCAACCACCTCCCTCACCTGGAGAGGGAGGTCATACACAAGCTCGGCTATGGCTTACTATGGCCAATATGCCACATGCAGACAAGAACTGCGTGCCACAACAAACACAAGGAAAACAAACACAGGCCTCCCAAGAACTGGTTCAACAGCCACAGGATATTCTCACGGAAAATATTTCTGAATAGGGTTCCATGCACAAGCTCGCTCAGATTTTCTTGGGCAAACAAAGACTCTTCCCCGAATTCAACACAGGCTTCACATAGGCTAGGGTTACACGCAGGGGATTTCTCAGCATCCGACACAAACATTCGAGTCACAGGGTCTCCCAAAGGTTCTCTACAGGAGTCGGGTTAGTCAAACTGCTCAGAGCTCCGTACACATTCAGACAATCCGGTGGAAATGGGAATCCCCCTTCTCACGGCTCACCCTGGCCATTTTATTCGCATGCACCAGGGTTGACACTTGTCACCCATGGAACTACATGGGTTCCACCAGCATGCGTTCCTCCCACCACTTGGGGATTCACGTTTCCTTCCAAAAGGACTTAGGATAAAAAAAAATGATGCACATATCTTTTTGAAACAATATTAAAATATTATTTCCAGGTTTAATCCCCTAGGCTTAGCCCCTAGGCTCATCACTTAGCCCCTTTCCCACCTTCCAGCCCCTAATTCCTTGCCCACTCTATGGACGCTTAGTCCCCCTTCACTCATTCATCGTGGTCGGTCTGCACCTGGCGGTGTTTATATTTTATTGATTATTCTTCATACATACAAGTACAACAGCAGGCTCCTGGCCCTCAAACACTTAGGCTTCCTGGCCTAACAAACACATAAGCCTTTCGACTTATACAAAACTTGGCTCACCAGCCTATAGAGCACATTTATAATTCATTGCATATATCATGATCTGTAACGGGGATCGGCCTTGTGGACACTACAATCCCCCTCCCCTTATTTTTGCACTGTCCTCAGTGCAACTTACACTGCCTCTGTGTGTCCTTCAAAATTTTCAAAAAGATGCGAGTACTCTGCTCGCATAACTTCTTCATGCTCCCATGTCACGTCCTCGGGACCGTACCAGGTCCACTGGACCTTTACAATCTCTATAGCTCGATTCCGGAGCTATTTTCTTTTCCTGTCCACTTGCAGAACACTTTCTGGTTCCACCTGAATCGCATTCCAATCGATTACAAGATTAGCATCAGGTATATAGATTTCTTAAGTAATGAAATATGAGATACTTTAGGTACAGTCGTGGGTGAAATAATGCAATCATTTCTGCAATGTATATGTATGTATATACAAACAAATTCAATAACATTAAAACTGTATACAATATACATATCATATAATAAAATAGAGAATTGTACTTATCTTTTGAGTGAGAAGACCTCCCACCC
>JASDQU010739754.1:140055-161190 GCA_032191745.1 Picea mariana | reverse complement strand
ACCGGTGTTTATATTTTATTGATTATTCTGCATACATACAAGTACAACAACAGGCTCCTGGCCCTCAAACACTTAGGCTTCCTGGACTAACAAACACATAAGCCTTCTGTCTTATACAAAACTTGGCTCACCAACCTATAGAGCACATTTACAATTCATTTCATATATCATGATCTGTAACGGGGCTCGGCCTTAGGGACACTACAATCACATTGACTATTGATGTAGAGTATTCCTTATCTACATGTTGACATCAATAATTGCTAATTGGTGTTGACATCAATATTGGTATTTCCATCATTTTCAAAGGGGGATATTGTTGGATCATGTTGTCATTGATGCCAATAGTTTGATTGATTGATGTCAAGTGATTGATTGATGCCAAAGGTTTAATTGATTGATGATTGACGTAATGTAATATGTATTGTCCTTGATGAAAATTCATAGATGAAGATGGATCAATGAGTTGTCATTGATATGATGAATATGGATCAATGAGTTGTCATTGATACATGATGAAGATGGGTCGATGTGGTTTCATTGGTATATGATGCATTGTTGGAAAAGTGTATAGATGACTCATTATTGTCTTATCATTATTGATAAGGTGAAAAAATGGATGAACTCCAAAGTGGTCCCCTTATGGTGAAATCCGTCATGGGAAGATGCTTTGCGGATTGAGTTATCCTAGAAGAATGGTTGGAGGACCCATACTTGTATGTGGAATAATGAGATGAAGATAAAGGAACTTGTCGGTGAAACTATACTAGATGGATAGTTCTTGTCATGCCATTTCCGGTGGTATGTGGAATTTCACATAACTCCTCATGGTTTGAGGGTTATGGCCTTACGAACATGAAGGACCCCCACATGAAGGCTTGAAGCCCCCAAGTTCAAAGAAGTGAAAGTGACCTAAAATAAGAAATCATTATTTAAATGATAAAGTAAAGTGACACAGTCAAGGTGGATTATTTAAATAATAAACAGAAGTGACAAAATCAACAAATGATAAATTAAGGTGTCAAAATCAAGAAGGAATATTTAAATGATAAAGTATTGGATAACTTTATATTTATGGAAAGTGGTTAACCCTAAAATAAGGAAAACGGGTTAATTGACCTAGAAATGGGTTAATATTCTTTAAATGATAATGTAAAGTGACAAAGTCAAGGTGGATTATTTAAATAATAAAGAGAAGTGAGAAAATCAATAAATGATAAAGTAAGGTGACAAAATAAAGAAGAAATATTTAAATGATAAAGTATTGGAGAAATTTCTATTTATGGAAAGTGGTTAACCCTAAAATAATGAAAATAGCTTAAGTGACCTAGAAATGGGTTAAGTGACCTAGAGGATGAAAGTATAAATAAGATAGCAATGGTCTCTTGTAGATCATCCTTTTTGTGGATCAATGGAGATCTTCTTGTGACGTTTGGAGTATTGGTGGAGAACTTCTTGAGCATTTTTGGTGTGGAACACTTAAGAATATTGAATATCTATAGGTGAATGAAGTAACCAAAGGATATAAAAACCTAATTTCATAGGGAAGGTGAAGAAAAGAGGGCCGGAATTCAAGGGAGGATAAATTCTTTTCATGATGCTTTCTAAGATATGTTATTTACAGGTCATCTCACCATTTTTGTAATAACCTTTTTTTATATATAATGATTCAGACCGTGAGATTGATATTACATTGAGGAAATATATCCATGTATCTGTGGTAACAAATTTAGCTTGTGGGTCATTGTATGTTTGGAGATACACTCCGTGGAAAACAAGGCTTGTGGCTAGTCCTAAAACTAGTATAAAACAGGTGTTTCGGGTAACAACGTCCTAACTTCTTCATAACAGATCCCAATTCAATGAGACCAATTGTGTTGGTTAGATTATAGTCTTTAGTATGCTTTTTAATAGTTTCATATCAATTCAACAAATATATCGTGCGGGGCACGCTCTACAAGGTTGCTCTCTAGAATAAGCCAGAATTGAACAATGTATGCCATTTTTGCTATAACTCCTTTTCTATCAGGTTCCAAGTACTGAAACCTGGAGGAATTACATAAAAAAAATGAAGAACATTGTATATCAGTTTCACATATTTATTCATTATAGGTACAAAGTTATGATTATTTCAATTTAGGGTTGTTGACTAATCCAAAACTAGTCATGGTTGAGACAAGCAGTTGATGAGTTGCCACATACATGAGGTGTATAGTTGATGATGTTGGTACATATTGATGATTCATTGTTGATGAGTAGTTGATAGATGATTTTTATATACTTGGTACATGGTTGGATGCACTTGTTTAATGTACAGGTTGATTACATGTTGTTTGGCACAGGTTGGTGTATGGTTGATGCACTTTTTTATGGTACAGATTGATATCTGTTGAGGATTGTTTCCTCATATCAGTTGGTGCGAAGGGTGTAAGATGAGTCATTCATTATAGAGGTGGTTCTCTTGTAGATTTTTACTCTATTTAGTTGTTGTTGAAAAACCCCAAGGATTGTAGTTCATAATAAAAATAAAATTGTACATACATCTTGTGTTCTTTGTGTTCCTTTTGGTGATGACTTGTTGATGATATATTGCTGATTTATGTTGTTGATATGTGTTGACATTTAACTGGTTATAAATGAAAACAATCAGAAATGAGTTAATGGTAATTGTTAACTAAGGAGTTTTGGGAAAAAGATCCCTACACTATTCAGCCCCCCCCCTCTCAGTGTAGTCGATGTGTCCAACATACCCATCAAGGAATCCTTGGTCCACTTCTCCCCTTCGGGCCTGTGGATGGTTTTCATCAATGATGCAAATGGAAGGAAGGCATATGTTTTCCCAACTCACAAGCTAAGTAAAGTTCGTAATTTAGTTTTGCAATAATTTGATTTCATAATTTCATTCTAGAAATTATTCTATATTCAAGATTTAACTTCTGTTGAATTATATCTTATTCTTAATTATAAATATTCTTTGTTTCCTTGCAGCATTTTTAATCATTCGAAGTTACGAGATCCAGGGCAACGCCTTTGTGTGAAAAGGTACTTGGGTTCCAAGTCACAACATTTTAAGAAATAACCCCAGGTTCTGTTGTAATGATACAATTATTCACTATAATATTATTATCATGGAAAATTTATATCGGCTCCTATAGACAGCTGGCTATTTGTATCTATAACCATTAAAGGAGGAATGGAAGGGGAAACCCCATAATGAAATACGATTTCACTATTTAATAGTTATGAATCACAGTGTTGTGGAGAGTTTGAATACACATTTAAGAATGGGTCTGATTCTAGAATAAGGAATATGTTTTATGTATTTTAAGTCACCAATCCTTTGCTCCTGCGTTATTGTAATAATAAGGACTCTAGCTATCTGCTCCGTTAACGTAGTCAGATTCAAAGGGAAAACTCAAATTTTCAAGTTATGCGACAATCAATCAATAGTTTTATGTGTATTAGGTATTTATGTAACTCTGAATCTCTATGTAGGCAACAATATGTGTGTGTGTGTGTGTGTGTGTATATATATATATATATATATATATAACCACTCAACAACTACGTTGGGTAGTTGTATAGTTAATAGTTCTTGAGAGAATATATATATATACATATATATACATATCTACAACTATGGTATAGTTTACATTTATCATGGTAAAACTTCTATTATGTAAAAGACTTACTGCATATTTTTAAACAAGTAGATGTATTCTATAGATGTTGGAACTCACCTTCTGGTTCCACCTGCAACATGTTCCAATAGACCATGTGAGTAGGATCATGAACATAATTTTTTAACAAAGAAAAATGAAATACATTATGAATTTCCAGATTTGCAAGAAGTGCAAGTTGGTATGCCATGGGTCCCATTGGAGCTAAGATCACGAAAGGACCATAAAACTTGGGTGCCAACTTGGAACAATTTCCTAGCTTTAATGAAATTCTTCTTGCTTTGACTTTTAAATACATGTGGTCTCCAACTTGAAATTCCCGGTGTCTTCTTTTCAGGTCCGCGTATCTTTTTTGTTTGTCATGTGCCTCCTTTATTGTGCTGTACTTTTCTTACCGTATTCTCCATTTCCTAGAGCATTTCTGGTCCCACCATGATTCTACCAACTGGTTTATCCCAACTGATCGGAGTTGTACACTTTCTACCATATAGTACTTCAAAGGGGCTCATCTTACCCAATGTATGGTAACCATTATTGTATGCAAATTCTACCAAGTGCAGGTAGTCTTCCCACTTACTTGGTTTCGTCCTTATGTACATTCGTAGCATATATTCCATGATTTGGTTTGTTCATTCGGTCTTCCCATTTGTTTGTAGATGGTACCTTGTGATGAAATTCAAGTTAGTATTCAACACTGCAAACAATTCTTTCCAAAACGTAGATGTAAATTTTACGTCTTTATCTGAAATCACCATTTTAGGAATACCATGCAGTCTAAAAATTGCCTTCATGAATATTTCAACTTGATGTTAATAGATTTATATGTAGATTTTATAGGAACGAAATGTGCATACTTTCTAAGCTTATCAATTACTACCATAATTGAATCATTCTGGTTTTGAGTTCTAGGAAAACCTGTGATAAAATCTAGTGATATAGTCTCCCATTTTCACTCTGGTATGGGTAGAGGTTGCAACAAGTTGGTTGGGTGTTGGTGTTCAACCGTAACATGTTGACAATATTTCCACTTAGACAGGTATTATGTTTTCTCACCTTTCATATTAGGCCAATAAAATAACCTCCTTAGTGTTGTTACCGTTTTCTGGTATCCTGGATGACCATAGTATGGTTTCTTCTGTACTTTGTCCAAAATTGTTAACTTTAATTCGACAGAATATGGTATATATATAATTTGTTTTTGAATCTTAGTAGACCATTTCTGTCCAAACTCAGATCTATCTTGTCTAAATTTCCTGTGTTATTTTGTAAATATGCCACTGTTTTAATGTATTTTTCATCATTATTACTTGTAGCCTTTATCTTTTTCTCCATGTCACTTTCTTCCCCGCTAATGTTTATCTCAAAAAACCCATGAATTATTCTACTTAAAGCATTTACACCTTGTTTTCCTTACCCTTGATGTGTCTTACATCAAAATCAAATTTGCTCAAGACAATCAACTATCTTGCTTTCCTTTTGTTAAGGTCTGGTTGACTAAACAAAAATTTCACACCATTGTTATCAGTCAACAACATAAATTTTATGCCCATTATATATTGTTGCCAGATCTTTAATGCATGTGTGACAGTTGTTAACTCCAAGTCATCAATGGCATAGTTTCATTCGTGCTCTTTTATTTTTTGGGACTCGTAACAAATAACATGACCTTCGTGAGTTAAAACACCTCCCAAACCTTCTTTGCTCGCATCCATGTAGACTGTGAAGTATTTATCTGGGTCTGCTACCCTTAGAATTTGTGTGGTTATTAACAATTCCTTTAACATATTAAAATTGTCCTGACACTTCTATGACCAATTGAACTTGGTACCCTTCTTCTGTAGGGTTGTGATAGGGTATGCAATATTAGAAAATCCTTCTATAAATCTATGATAGTACTCGATGATTCCCATGAATGATGAGATGTCCTCTACATCCTTAGGGATAGGCCATTACATGATGGCTCTTATTTTCTCTTAGTTGAATGCAATACCTTCTTCAAATATTAGATGTCCTAGGTACTGTATTTTCTTTTAATAAAAGTCACATTTGTCTAATTTATCATACAATTTGTGTTTTCTTAAAGTTTGTAATACTATCCTTAGATGTTCTTCATGTTCTTATTTTGTTTTAGAATACACTAGGACATCGTCAATAAATACCAAAACAAACTTATCCAAGTACTGACTAAAAATGTTGTTCATTAAACACCTAATGTTGTTGCTGGATTAGTGAGACCAAAGGATATAACAACAAATTCATTATGTCCATATATCATCCTGAATGTTGTTTTACTTATTTCCTCATCCCTTATTATAACCTGGTGGTAACTAGATCTTAAATCCAATTTAGAAAAAATCTTTTCCCCACCTACTTGATCAAACAGATCATTGATTCTAGGTAGGGGGGATTTTTTCTTAATAGTCATTTTCTTTAATTGTCTATAATCAATGCATAATCTTAGAGTTTTGTCTTTCTTTTTTACAAAATGTATTGGTGCTCCCCATGGCGAGACATTAGGTCTGATATATTCCTTATCCAATAGTTCTTGTAGTTGAATCTTTAATTTTGTTAATTTGGGTAAACTCATCCTATAGGGTGCCTTAGATATGGGGGTTGAACCAACCAGCAGGTTTCCGTATGCCTTGTATTTTCCTAACAATGTCGTTTTCATCTTGGGAATTGAATGATTTTTCATAACAATTAAAAATTTCTTTATTCCTCTCTAAGCAGTCCATCCCAGTAATTATGTCATAAGATCATAATAGTACAATATTCAGATTTATCTTTGTATTTTGACCACCTAAATTGAACTCACTGTCATAAATGAAATCATATACTTTTCTTTTTGTTCCTATTGCTAGTTGTAATAGGGAAGATTTTGCATGTCTTATTTTCTTAAGTTTATTTGAATCCACTACACGAGGAGTGATGTAACTCAAAGTAGCCCCTGGATGAATTAAAATAGAAACACGATTATTGTTAATTTTACCTTCAACTTCCACTACAATGGAATGGTGATCAACTTGTCGGTCATCCATGGTTGCATTGATCCTCTGTAATATTCTGACCACATATCCCACTGTAGAGGCTTCCTGAAGGTTGTGAACCATAGTCCTGGCTGTAGAAGTTAAACGTGGGTAGTTTCTGCTTAATTGAGGCTCTCCACATTCCCAACATTTTAACGGTTCTATGGGGATATCCCCAAGATTCTTGGCTCCCAGATTAACTGGTTTACCTCCTCCTTGGGTGTTCTGGTTATTGGAGTGAAAATATTTCCTTGGAAATCTCTTTGTTGTGTTCCGGAAAGGAGTTGGTTGATATCCCTTCTTCTGTTGGTTCGTTATGTCTTGTTTCTTGTCTTTCCAAGCCTAGGGAAGTTTTGACCACTATTTATACTAGTCGTAACACATTCAGGATTTTATGAAAACTTTGCTTAAGGTATTGGGGTTGTCGAAATTGATTACGTCCTTATAGGACTGTGGTAAACATCTTAGGAATCGCTAAATTTTTACTTTATATTCCCAGATATAAGGCACGAACCTTAATAATTACAAGAATTTGTTTATCGGGTCATCCATAGTCATTTGACTGAGTCGTAGCTCATAAAACTCTTTGGTTTTTCTTTCATAGTAACTTTAAGCTAAATATTGTTTCTTAAATTATTTCTTGAAATCCGACCACTTCATATGTTTTTCCTTGAGGCTCTTGGTGAGCTTCAGGTCCTACAACCATATACTTGATTTTCCTTTCAGGTTATATATGGCCATTCTGACCTTCATGTTGTTGGAATAGTTGTATATCTAGAAATAATTTTTAATGTTAAATAACCATGCTTCAGATTCCTCCCTTGTCCTAGATTCCCCATCAAAGGTGGATGGTTTGATTTTCTTAAACTCTCCCTCCAGGTGGTCCACCTGTTTCCTCTTTCTTCCTATGGTTGTTTTATCTTCTGTAGATGGTGTGCCTTCGGAAGAGTTGTTCCCTTTTTATGCTTTAGTGCCAGAGTTTTTGGAGTCTCTCTTGCTGACCTCTTCTTCCTCGTCGTTATATTTTTGGATCTTCTTTGTTACTATCCTATGCAACAGTAATTCATTTATTTCCTACTCTTTCTGTTGTGCCTTTTTAAGTTTCTCATTGTCTTGTTTGAAAATATGTAGTTCCACAATAAGGTTTCTCATAGTTTCCAGAACCTGGGTGGTGAAACTTCCTTCACTATTCTGCCCAGGTTTTCTAGTAGGTCCCTTCTCAGGATTCTCCTCAAGTCTGATCTCCTCTTCATTCTATGTTGCCATTATCACAATAGAAATAAAGCTTTTTTGTTTGTAACAATAAATTTTTTGTTAGTTTTTTTATTAAACAAAAATTCATGTGCTAAGCAAACATTTTTGGCCTTGTTTAATGTCCAAGTGTTGTAAAATTTTCTCTGATACCATATGTAATGTTCCCCAATTTTACCAAATAAGAAAGAAATCTGTTAAAGACATTAATTCTCTTTCCCTTCAAACAACTTGTTCAAAAGACATAAAGACAAAGTCAGTGAGTAGTTGTTGTCACTATTTAACTTTCGTAGGGTTTGTGTTTCCATTTAGTAATAAACCTTGCTCTTGTTATAAGGGTTTTTATTTCAGAGTCAATTCATACTATACAATAGTCATATACCTAAAGGTGGCTTTGTTATAACCTAGCATCTCGGATTCCTTAACATTGATAACATAAGTAGAAAGGATCAATAGTATTCCCCAAATGTTTATAACATCTCCATATATATATATATATATATATATATATATAAGTCCCACTAATAATATAATCCTTTCCATATATATTCATATGTTAAAGTTTATACTATTAGGGATCCTTCGTATTTCCCATTCCTAGGTATGAGCATTTAAAGTTGGGTATTTACCAAAGTCTTAATAATAATTACATCTCTTTCCTAGAAGTATTAACGTTACTTAAAAAACTAGGGTCTAGAAAAAATGGTTTCCAACAAGCATATGCCTTAGCGAAACGAAGTAAAGGTGTCTTACCATAATGGTGACTTTATGTTTATTTCTAACTGGCCAATAGTATGAGATTCGGTTGTGATTAACTACTAGTCAACATTAGCATAGTTGGAGTTGGTCGAACATCATTGAGGGGTCCAACGATAACAGTCTTCCTTCTGATCTTATGTAATGATAATTTTTAGATAGTTACACCATAACTGAATGAGAGACTAGCCTCAACAGTCATGTGTGTAGTTCCCTAAAGTGTTGTCCTCCTTCGCCATAACTTGGAATGAATTTGAAAGGGGATGCATCACGGTTTGCATTGAAACCTTCTTCCAGTAAATTAATGGTGGTTCCTTTAGAGGCATGTCATCTAGCCATCATGTCCAAAGCAAGGCATGCCACCTCCCATCGATCACATGTAGAGTAAATGGTTCATAACTATTTCTATTACTCAATTCCGAGATGGGTTTTCTTAGGTCATTGTTTCACTTACTTTGTCTTTGTCTCTCTGCGAAAACCTCTCCAATTATACCTGTGAAGAATCGGTTTGGTGTACATTCTATTAGTCATGGAAATGGTTCATAATGTGTGGGAAAAAAAGGATAGGTGACTGTCAGATAGATGTCACCCTGAACCAAGTAGAATACCTCTCTGTTGTATTACTATGAACCATTCTGCGATTTTTTGGTTTTATGTGGTGTACACCAGACATTATATCGTCTTCTTTCTTTTTTGACTTTATTGGTCCTGCATTGGAGTTTTGTAAGGGTTGTTACATGTAGTTTAACTTAGGGTTTGTTGTCATCCTTCTATTTTTCCTTTATTGGTCCTCCATTATCTTTCACATTGTGACCCATCTTTGACTCCCTATGAACTGCACAGGAGTTCTGGTCCGTATCATTAGCTTAGTAGAGCATAGGAAAAATTACTGGAATTTTCAAGGGTTTTTGCATTGAGTGTTTAAATATTCATTTCACTTCGATGAAGGTTCTCACCCTAACTTGAAATCCTTTCTCGACTTGAGGATTTGATACCCTTCTATAAAATCATTAACTGTCAGAAGAGTCATGGGTATTTTTATCAGTCTGTAATTCAGAATCTCATTCTATATGTTTGGAAGTTTTGTTTTGTTCGGTAAAGGGAATTTATCATACAATAGGGTGTTATGATATTTTCTTCATTCCTATTGGATATTTACCATAATTATTTTTTTTTGGAAAGCCACAGTTCTGTAGTTCTTTCAAAAATGAAACATTGGTTAACGCATTTACATTCGGTATATGTGTATGATATGTGTTTTGGAGACTTGATTAATGCATTTCCCTTCAGCGTAAATTGCATATTGAGGTAGCAACCAGAGAGTACCAGAACATCTATGTTCATCATGCATATACTGTGCGAACTTCTTATCACTCAGATTGTTAATATCTTATAGTTTATTATGGTTTAATTATTTTTCTAATGGTTTTGGTTAAGAGCTTTCATATTTTTACATGCCAAGATACCATTCTAAGGCTTCCATCTTGTATAATCCTTCCAGAGTCTTATATACATTGAAGGGTTTATCCTCACTCTCTGTTCTGGAAAATTAGATTTCTATTTGCTTACATTTCTTTTTAATTCGCGTCCAGGAAAGAGAACTTCAATTATCCAGAACCCTGTCCGTGATTTCACTTTTATTTAATTCAAAAGTAGGTTTAGTTAATCATAATAATCTGCATCATAACCTTAATTGTGATCTGATCCGGGTAACTCTGTAGATCATGTTTTATATTGTGTGTTCTTTATTATTCTTGTTTTAAGAATGTTGCTTATTTACTTCCTTCTGAAAAATATGGTTAAGGATTTGATTACTATAATCTAATGATGGGACCCATGTTTTTCTATGAGGGTACCCATCAGGAAATCCTTGGTACATTCCTCCCCTTTGGGCCTATGGACAGTTTTCATCAATGACATGAATGGAAGGAAGGCATTTGTTTTACCAACTTGAAAGCTAAGTAATGTTCATAACTTAGTTCTACAATAATTTAATTTTGTAATTTCATTCTGGAAATTATTCTATTTCAAGTTTTAACTTCTGTTGAATTATATCTTATTATTAACTATAAATTTTCTTGGTCTCCTTACAGGACTGTTAATCATTCAAATTTCCCAGATCCAGAGCAACATCTTTATGCGAAAGGTGCTCTGGTTCCAACTCACAATGTTATAAGAAATAACCCCAGGTTCTATTATAATGATACAGTTTTTCCCTAGAATATTGTTATCATGGAAAATTTATCTTGCCTCCTATAGACAGCTAGTTATTTGTGTCTGTAACCATTAAAGGAGGAACAAAAGGGAAAACCCCATAATGAAATAAGATTTCACTATTTAATAGTTATGAATCGCAGTGTTGTGTAGAGTTTGAATACACATTTAAGTATGGGTTCGACTTTGGAATATGGAATATGTTTTATGTATTTTAAGTCATTGGGCCTTTTCTCTTGCGTTATTCTAATAATAAGGATTGTAACTATCTGGTCCCTTAATGTAGTCAGATTCAAAGGGAAAACTCAAATTTTCAAGTTATGGGACAATCAATCAATAGTTTTATGTGTATTAGATATTTATGTAACTCTAAAACTCTGTGTAGGAAGCAATATGTATCCATATAAATATCTATCCTGATAATCACTTGAAAACTGCGTTGGGTAGTTGTATAGTTAATAATTCTTGAGGGAATATCTATATATACATATATATACATATCTACAGCTGTGGTATAGTTTACATTTATCATGGTAAAACTTCTGTTATGTGTAGATGTATTGCAACATATGAAAGTATACATATAATTCTTATATATCTATGCTTACTATTTTCAAACTGTAAAAACATATGCAGTAAGTCTTTAAACATATTCAAACTTGAATCTATATTTAGATTGTGGTTCAGAGAGTATATCACTGGAATAATAACTTTCACATAATCACCAACAACTATCATACCTGTTAGCTATCTAATTCTACTTACTGAATAAATTCAACTGTAAAATATTTTCCCCAATTCATTTCATTCTATCAACACAAGTAGATGTATTCTATCAGCCATAAAACACTAGAACATTCATCCAGAATTTACTAAGGTGTATGCTACCAACTATTTAATCAAAAGAACATTCAACCAGGGAAGAGTAGATGAACATATATGAAGAAGGTGATGAACAACAAATGGAACAACCAAGTTCCACCCAACCATAGAACACAATATCCAATCTACTTGCTCCATTCACCCCCTAGCCTGACCATGAATACATGAGGGCAAACTCCAAACTCCTCCTTAGCTATCATCCTCTTTCACAATCATAAAAATTCTCCTTTCCTCACACTCAAAAACCAGTGCTCATAACAACAAGTGATATTCATTTCCTTCACATACTAGGCAATTTCCTGCCTCCTCCCATGTGCTATATATCCAAAAACATCTTGTGCCTAGGTCTTTTCCCCTTGGGAATTTTCGCAGCCTTGCAAATCCCTAATTTTCAGAGGCTTCCAAAGGCCAAATTCTTGATTTTCCACTTGTAAAATTCAGCCTTGAGGTAGGTCAAACATGTTCCCTACTCATCGAGTCATGGTCAGCTAATTTCAACCTGGTTGTTCGATTTGTCTCTCAGCAATAAATATAAAAAAAATGTTTCTTACAAGTGTCATAGTCAAAGAGTTGGTTGGGCAAATCAAATCTTTTCCCAACAGTCATAATAATAGCTTACAATTAACTAAATTTTAAATTCGAAATTTCCATAAATGGAAATAATTTTCTAAATTTGAATTTACCCAAAACGGAATTAAATTTCTAAGTGTATTCAGACTTCAATAATAATTTATTTTGGGGGATATTACATTTGTCTTGTGTCTTTTTACAGGTTCAACATCCCATAAGACTTGGAATGGAGCGAGGATAACACTAGCGAGGAAAAATGACATTTAAAAGGTGTGTCACATATCTCTTGTTAGTTAGTATGCTTGATATTAAGACTTAGGGAAAGTTTTATATTTTGTCTTCTTTTGTTCTAGTTTCGAGGTGAAATTAGGGAGATCTGTTTGTGTCCGCACTTATCGATTTGTCCGATAACAAAATTGGCAACCATACTAAGGAATGGTTTGTTTTCTGAGTAGTCTTTATTTCTTTCTTTGATTGCATGTGTTCTGTTTTCTGAGTCACTCGGAGATCCAAATGAACTTTTTCACTTTTTAAATTCACTAGAAAACCTTCTTACATTTTTATTTTTTTCATTTTTTCGTTTGATCGTCACACCCTTCTTTGAGGGACAGTACAATGATATAGGATCAAAACACTCTACCTTTAAACACAGTGTGACGTCGTCGCATTGTACTGTTCTCTAGCCCACGAAAATCTAGGATCGTCGCACTATGTTGGCTAGTAGCCCGCGACGATTTTGTGAAAAAAATACTTTTTGATGGTTTTCCCTGCCCATATCTGTGATTAGTGTTTGGGGTGATTTGTTAGGTTTCATTATAGTCTGCTTGAGAAGACTTGAATCCTCTTTTAACCATCTTTGTATTGTTTTATATTTTTTTTCTTTGAAAGATTTGATCTCTTTCTTTGAGTGTCTTTCTATTACAAAGCATTGTTTTTTCTTTAGAATTGTTTGGTCAAAGAACTTATTTTTCTTTTATTGAATAGTTCATGTTAAAAGAGAAAAAATGTTTGGGTTTCTTTGTTTTATATAGATTTTCTATTTCTTTTAGCTATCTTTGAAACAAAATTTATAATTTCTTTCTTTTCATTAGGTTGGGGGAATCTTTGCATTTGAAGTAGCGAAATTGCATGGTTTTTGTAATTTTTTGGTCTTGAATTTTTTGGTCTCTTTGGATCATTTCTTGAGGATCTTGATATTGATGAGTTTAATAAAATTTTGGGACATTATGCATTTGGGAATGATAAACATTTTCTCCTTCTTGTAATATAGCTTTCATCGAGGTGAAATATTTGCATTCTCATTTTTACATTGTTGAGAGTCAGTCAAAACATCATTTAGTCCATGCCATTTTCCTCTTGAGTAAACAACATCCTTAAAATAAAGTTCCTATAAAAATTGATTAGACATTTTTATATTTATTGGTAGCAAACCTAGATTAACTTAAAGTGTAGGGATTTGGAATAGGTTTGAAAGATAACTTTTCAAATCTGCAAACACGTATCGCTCCCACCATAGGTCAATGGTGTGGAATTGTCTCCCATGATTTTAGTTGCCGATACAGATGAGCCTCTCACTGTAAGCTCAATCTCTTATGAATTGGATCCGGTAGTTGAGACAATCATCTCTTCAGTAGGGCTATTGGAGCATGATCTCCTTACCCCTATTGCATCCCTCAGCATGTGTTCCTTCCAGAGGGTGTTTTTTCCATCAAGTGAATATATCTTGGAATCCATGATCGAGTTTTGTCCCTTCACATGGTGTCCTTATGGAGCATTTTCTTCTTGGAAGCGATGATCAAGAAGAGGAGATTTGAGCATGGTTTTCTGATTTCAAGCTCCTTAAAAAATGAAACCATATTTGAGCATGGTTTTCTGATTTCAAGCTCGTTAAAAAATGAAACCAGCTACGAGGATAGTTTTTTCATCTCTGTAAAAACCTCATTAAAAAATGAAAAATAGGTTATGACCATATTTGTTTTTTCTATGTCAAGCTCGTTAAAAAATGAAACAAAAGTTTGGGGATTAAACTTAGAGTCTTGAGCATAGTTCTTCTCCTGTGTCAAGATCATTAAAAAATGAAACAACTACCCCTCTCTATTTGAGTCAAGTCCTTCGTCTAGTATTTGAAGATTCATTTCATTCTCTTTTGTAGTTGGATGAAATGAAGCTTGGGAGGAAATTCTTTTAGCCTCTAGACTTCATGATGAAGTTAAAACCGATAGTTTCTTAAGATGGGGGCTAAGTACCAACCATCCTTGTGTTATGCATTGGGAAGTCCAAGCATAGTTTTATATGGTTCAATCTTGTGTAAAAATGAAACCACGTACCTCAAGCATAGTTTTCTCTAGTTGAATCTTGTGTAAAAATAAAATCTATCCCAAGCATAGTTTTATTTTGTTTAAAGCTTGTGTAAAAATGAAAACAATCTCGAGCTTAGTCTTTGTTCTTTCTTGTGCTCATAAATCAATGAGAATGTAACCGAGTAAACGTTTATCACTTTTTTGGAATCGAAAAGGTTATACGAAAAAGGAACCCATGGGAGTTCCCTTTAAGCTCTTTTCAAACTCTCTAAACATGAAAAGATTGCCGAGTGATCTTGTTATTTTAACGCTCGTTAAAGTATTAAAAATCATTTCTATTGAGTGGTAGTTTATCTCTTTTTCGATCTCATCAGACTACTTTACGAAAAAGAACATTTTGGAGTTTAAGTGTTTTTCAGACTCTATAAATATGAAAAACCCTTGAGTTTTCTTTCCTTGGACTCGTAAAACAAACATCGAAAGGCCCATGTGGGACCGAAACACTCCTTCCTAGCGTTCATTAAACATACTTTGAAGGCCTCATTTGAAGGATGAACTTATAGTTCAAGCATATGTTATCCTCTTCAAGCTTGTGTAAAAATAAATAGGTACTTGCCAGAAATGGTGGGGGAAAAATTGGGAAAGAAATATATCTAAACCTGTATTGTATTGAAGAGTCACTTTTGAACATGAAACCCTTTCACTCGTTTTGTGTCTAGGCTAGAAAATCCACTTGTCTCCTGATCATACTGCTTTATAAGATTAGAAATTGGTTTGTGATCCCTGTTGTTGAGTCAGTGTTTCCAAGACAGTTATCGTGTCACCAATATGTTCAAAGAGAATTTCAACCTGGAAAGTCGTCTATTGCGTCGGCCATTTCTGTAATCCTTAAGCCTTCTATTGCGTCAGCCATTTCTGTAATTCTTAAGCATTCTATTGCATCGGTGATCCCTGAGTTATTCCTAAATCATTGTTACTCTGATCCACTTCAAATCTTGTTACCTATTTCATGTCACTGATGGGGGATACATTAAGGCCCTCCTGTGACGAGTCTTTCCTGTCGGCTCCAACTCATTATCCAGGAATTAGACTTAGAAACTAATCTGTACCTTGGAACTTGCATGCCTCAATGGTAGGTTTCCTCACTTTCGACATTGGGTTTTCATTATTGACCCTTGATCGAGAGAGTTCGTTGAGTGTTTGACATCAACTCATTAATTCACACCCATTGGATTGTAATAGTGTACCTTGGGATTCATTGAAATTAATGGTGATTTCCCTCTCACTTGTTAATGATATAAACTAATCACCAGTAATCAAGTGGTTTATACCATGTTCAACTTCAACACATGTATTCGCATGGTTAGATTCGTACTATAGAGTGGTGGAGAAGAAGACCTTGGATCTTTGCTAACAGATTCAGGTTGCATTGGAGTATATTCAAATTGCATTGTTGCATAGATCCACAATGTATGTATCATGGCTATGTTCAAAATTGAGTCTTTAAAAAATAGATCCACAGTGTATTTTAGGTGGCTATGTTCATATTTGAGTCATAATGGCATGGATCCACAGTGTATGTTTAGCATCCATGATCTGTCTTACTTGACATGGATCTTTGCATGTTGAGATTTATGCTTTGAGTCATTTGTATTATGAGTATGGGAATTCCTACCTCAATGATGATATATTATTATACTGTATTTCCTTGATTGTTGGCAGGTTTCCGACCGACGTGTTCCTTGTTCCTTACACACACTCGACAAAGTATTTTAGCTATCACTCTATTCTAACTTCATAATTTGGGTGGCTCTATATTACACATTAGTTTTTTTACCCCTATGATCGTTAATTATGTAAACCTATCCTTTGTCTTGAGAAGGATCCATGGCCTGAAGAAGAATGAAGATACTTTTTCCAGAGAGATGAAATTATAGTTTTCCTTTGTCAAAAACCTTATAAAAAGAGATCGTCGCACCTTTCTTAGTGTTAAGGGTGATATGATCTAGGATCTTTGTAGGTTTAACCAAAGTGGCCTGCGACATCACCACAGTTTTCTTAGTATTAAGGGTGCGATGATTTTTGTATGAAGGAAAAGAGGAATTTCTCTAAAGTTATAGAATATAAGCTTCAAGGGAGAGGTGGCCTCTGATCGGTTTGGATCTGAGTCACATCCCTGATCTCATGGGATCATCCTAACCTCCTAACCCTATCCTTTTCAGCCTATAAAAAGAGATTATTTCTCATGGAGAAAGTTGGATTGAGTTGGCTAGATCTTAGTTGGAAAGTTATTCAGTTTTGTAGCTTGGAGATTTTGGAGCTTGTATGTTGGCTTTGAGCTTTGCTTTGTCCAGATAGATTGTTAATCTCAGAATCTGTGGAGACGAAGTGTGTGGGAATCAAGGAACTGTTGGAAGGGACCTTACAACATCAAGGCATCGGTTGCATTCTATTTTTCATATTTATAATACAACAATATATTTATTTCCCATAAAATTGGTCTTATTTTATTGTATGACTCCTTGATCACATACATAGGTTTTGTTGAGTATACGTTATTGCTTTCCCTTCGTTGGCTTGTGTATTTTTACAGGTTCAAAATCCCATAAGCCTTGGAATGGAGCAAGGATGACACTAGTGAGGACACATGGCATTTAAAAGGTATGTCATTTATCTCTTGTTAGTTACTATGCTTGATATTAAAAATTAGGGAAAGTTTTACATTATGTCTTGTTTTGTTTTAGTTTCGAGGTGAAACTAGGGAGATATGTTTGTGTCTGCACTTACTGATTTTTCTGATAACACTTATGTAGTGATGGTCAGGCTAGGGGGTGATAAGGAGAAGTAATCGTGGTTGTTGTTTTATCTAGGGTTGATTGGAACTTGGTTGTTCCATTAATTTTCCCAACATAACTATTTCATATATGTATCTTAACTTATTACATTTCAACCTAATGAAGTATTGAATGGTTGATATATATGTAAGAAATTATCTATATAGGGGTGTCGCATGGTTGAGATTAGATTTATTGAGTTACATGCCCTATACAAAGGTAGATAATTTTTATTTATTGATTTGTATGTAGATGCAGAATCACATATATGTTACACAATTGTGTAGACTACAAATTGGATTTGATGAGATATATGTTTTTATTCATATTGGATTTGACTTGCATTTATCTATAAAATCTGTAATTAGAATACAAAATTGATTTACATAGATAAATGTGTATGTCCCAAAGTTAAATAGTCTCCTTATGGAGATCTTTTATCATGAAACTAACTACTTAAGAAAATGAAAACAAGTGAAACCAAAATGATTAGATTACATAAAAACAATAATAAGTAAAATTTATATTTCTAACTTCTTCCAATACATTGTCTCTAGAACCAAAGGAGTGAGAAAAGACTCATTCAATAAGCATTGAGGAAATAAATAAGGGAATTAAAAAGGTCATGTACATATATATTAAAGAGAATGATTATCTGAAACATTAGGTCTTAGAGATCAATATTGCAAATTATATTTATGCAGTTAGATAGGCCACTGATGTATGACAATATGGCCTTGAAGGTTTATTTCCAAACAAAGTATTCACACATATCGGGTTATACATTCCCAAATAATTTCTGTTAATTATTTAAAAAATAATAATTGAAGAATCCACATCGATTGTCTATAACATATCTATGGAAGAAAAAAAGTGGGTGCAAATATCTCATTCGATCTGTGAAATAGAATCTCAGTAAGAGGCCATTTGTTTATCGAACTTGAGTACCTTTTCGATATACTAAATTCTCCCCTCTCGAAATCGAAACCATATAATTTTTAACATGCAAAGCGAAACCATAAGTATTACTATCTCAAATTATTTTGAAGGAAAAAGAAATAGAAAAGAGAAAGAGCGTAAACTTATCTTGGGACTGGGTTAGTTTCGATAGTATTTCCCATTGCAAAGTAAGTTTGTTCAACTTTGGTCTGTGGCTTGAGAGGATAAGGAGGCTCATAAAATTATGATGGGTTCCCTTGAAATAAAAAGGGACCCATCATCAAACTCGTATCCATATAAATGATTCTGAAAATATGAATTTAAAACTAAATACAAATAGTAGAGCTTACAATGAAGTTAACGATTTCATTATCAAGAGGGAAATTATATTTGATCACACATTATATCAAGGATCAAATTAAGTGATTATAGAGACAAGGATAGTAATTAAAAAGAGTCATATCTATCAATGTTTTCATACAAAACAGATGGATCCCCTAACATAGGGTCACTTCACATAATGGAAAGCCTATTGCGTATTTATAAATACAATAGTGTCGATGGTTATGCTCAACTTCAAGAAAATAACAGGAGAACCCAAGATAACCTTATTCGACGGAAAATTGAGAAATTCATTATCAAATTGATTTGGGTATTGACCCTCCAGCAAAGATAAGAAGAGACCGTTATGCAGAGTTATCAAGAGAAAAATCAGCATTGTTAAGGAAGAATTTTCTAAATTTAATCTAGTGGACTCCTTTCAAATACACAAAATCTCCCTTTCTGTAGCTTACAGAACCTTTAATACGATCATATTCTTTCTTAATATTGGAATGGTAAAGCATAAGATGTGTGTTCCTGTAGAAGTAAATAGGAAGAACAACTGTAATTTTTTGAGAAAATAAAATTGAACTCAAGGATGTAACTACCTACTTTAAGTTGCGCAAAATCCTTCATGAAATTAGAAGGGTATCATATAATTCCATGGTTATGTCTAGAATGCAGAAATAAGAAAACAGGTTTCTCAACCGTGAACGTTGCCAAGTAGGAATGTCCTTGTAATCTATTGTTACAATACATTACGTTTTAACCTTAATACTCGGACCAGAGGCATGCCCAACATACGGTCTTGACCATTTCTATTCTAAAAATTAAATATCAACGCTCGTAAGTCTTACATTATTTTCGAAGCACTCCCCCTCTTACAGTCACCACGGCTCACTGCTGCATCTATCTACGCCTAGGGAAGAACTCTAATTCCTTTGTTCTACATATCAACCAGGTTAGAAGGAATAGCGTTGTGGAGGAAATCTTAGTGAAACAAAGTAGGGAGGTCGAGTTCAATGAGTGTTATGGTGCCTCAAGACCATCACTTGTAACGAGTGGAAGCATGACAGAGTACACCTCCCAGTTGCCGTGTGAAATCTATGAAGTGGAGGGCCTGTATTGGTTATTTCTTTGAAGTATCTAATATCATGGGTACATGGAAGTATATTGTGTATTATGTACATATTCTACACCTTTACTGCGTTTAAAGAACAACGTCAACTAGATTGACTTCCTAGTATAGGTTCTAGTTGTCACCCACATTTTCATTAAGACCCACCATATCCTTTGCATCATTGGATAAAGGAACATAGGGTTTTCATTAGAAATGAGTTTTCACATGAATAGGGATGATCCTACTAACTAACCACGATATCTGAATGTGTCATTCCATAAACATGACTCTTGAGAAAAGAACCTTATGTCTTGATTAAGTTTATAAATAAATTAATACGGGAAGAAACTTTATGCACTACAATAATAGAATAAAAATGGTATGAGAAGATATAAGTATGGTTAAATAATTATTTCTCTTGAGGATAAATTTATTAACAAATTTTTAAGTTGAAAATAAAAGTAATGAGTTGGTAATGAATGGTTGAAACACATTTGTCAGTTCTATATTGTCAATGAAAATATAAACTCAAGTTTTTGCCCCTTTAAATTTTTATTTATTTTAGCAAATTTTTGGGTTCATTACATATGGTATCGGAGTTGTTGGTTATAACACTTAGGCTTAAGGGAAACAAGAGAAAGCTATTTTGTTAAGGGAAAAATCTAACAAATAATATTTAATGTTACAAACAGACTGTGTCCAAATTGTATTTTGTAAAAATGTCAGTGCATAATGGAGAATGAGACAGACCTGAGAGGAACAACAATCAAGAGCTTCCAAGAAACACAAAACATCACAGTGAAGGAAGTTCAACCAGACAAGTATTGGAGACAATGAGGAGTCTTATTGTGGAATTGTAGGTGTTTAAAGATGATAGTTAATGGTTAAAGAAAGCTCAAGAATATCAACATGAAATTAGGAAGGCCAGAATGTGTTATGAACAGTAGAAATAGAGATATGAAACTCCTAAGGCATGAAAAGATAAGAAGAAGGATAAATTGAGTCAACGGAAGAAAGGTTTCCAACCGTCCCCTTTCGGTAACATGACTAAATGATTCCAAAGGAAGGACTATCCCTCTAACACACAACATACTTAGGGGGGGGGAATAAGCCAATTAATTTGGGATTCAAGAAGATAGTGGATAGTCCCATAGAATCGTTGAACTGTTGGGAGTGTTGAGAACCCCACCCGGTAACATGACTAAATGATTCCAAAGGAAGGACTATCCCTCTAACACACAA